>OZ002741.1:19405000-19629846 GCA_963924295.1 Dioctria rufipes
AATAAAAATTCTACACCTAATTAGAGCATTAAAAGTGTTTAAATTCCAAATATTATTTTGAATTTGTAATGTGAAGTGACATTTTCAGTTCACTATACGTCATGCAAGGGTTGCTGACCTGAATAAAAACACGAAAAAATCAGTAGAAAAGTTCATTTCATTTAGTCGTATGTTTTGACATTCAAGGACGACAAAAGATCAGAATCACCCTCCAGTTCCAACCAATCAGCTGATTTGCCAATTTTGACATTTAAATAATTTTGAACACATAAAATGGATAGTAATAAATTGAGGAAAGTGTTGTTAGTTTATTCAAATAGCTCACTAAACTTTAATTATTAATTAAAATCATAAAATGACAAAACTGAGTTAAGAAAATTCAATTTCACTTGCTCAGTGGATGCGTTCGAAATTGATAGCTCAATATGGAACTGAGACAGTTCACCGAAAATGCAGTCTCACTTGCTCACTGAGAATGTGCTTGCCGAAAGCGCCTTATATGTCAGTTGCTAAAAAGTTCAAATGAGTGGAACTAGTTTTCGTACTGGCGCAATAAGCTAGTGGGTATGTCAACAAGAGGTGGTTAAAGTTCACTACGCCACGCCGAAGTTATCAAACGCCGGCAGACTGGAAGTCGTGTAAGCTCGCACTGTGTTTCAGCCTTTACACACCGAATTCATCCGCAATCACGCCAAAATCTTCCAAATTAAAATTTTCCTTGTGATATTTTCACAGAAATTTCAATCTGACAAATTACACGTCGCAAAAGATGTTCCATTTCGATTGACGTGCACTTATCTTAAAATATCAATGGAAATCGACATTATGTACTCTTTTATATTATGCCATCTAATTATTTATGTTTACTTCATATATGTTCAGCACCTTTAGAATATCTCTTGAAATAGAAATACAGTTTCAACTTGAATGTATTATTCACAAACTTCATATTCCACCTGTTACCTTGTGAAAAATCGATTTTCCAACTTGCTTTTCTGTCATGTATTACAAAAGGTTTTATATAGTATTGTCGAGCATTGTCTGGAATTAATTCGAAAAGTAAAGTGAGAATCGGGTGCGCTAACCCTATGAAAAAACACTGTAGGAATCAATTAACATATGTGAAAAAAAAAATCGCAGTTATGTGCTGCGTTGAAATTGACTTTTATTTACGGATGACATAATTTTTGGTAGGGCGCAAACCTGGGTGTGTTCTGCAAATTATCTACTTATGAATGACATCAAGCTGGTGTCCCAGTTTCTATTCAAGAACGATTGAAGTGACGGTTTAATTTTCGTTGCAAATTTGACGAGACGATATATTATAATTTTTCAATAGTGCACAAGTGAATTTAACATTCATTAGTATGTGAGTTTTTCCATTAAGGTTTTCTTTCTTAAACTGAATCGAGATGTGTTGTTCAATGCTTAATATCTATTTTTCAGATCATTAGGACAAAAATCAACATGGTTAAGGTAATTTCAGCATACAACTTTCAGGAGCAAAACATCTACTCTACAAGCGGTGATATTACTGCTACGTGTTTAGTTGGTCTAGATCGTCTTGCTATTGCCCATCGAAATCATATAGTTGAGATTCTTTCCTTACGTGGAAGGGCTTGTAATGAAGATGATAATCAAAATGAAAATCAACCGCAATCAAATACTGCTTTTCCAACTGTAGACCAAGTTGAACAAATAGAGTATTGCCTTAATGGTAACTAACAACAATTGATTAATTTTCAGAAGAAGTCAGCTATATATTCCGATAACATAATAGATTTATGTATTTTTTTTTACAGGATCCTTTCTTGTAACATTAGAATCAAAATGCAATCAAAATGATGAATTACAGTTGCGGTTCGTACGTGTTTACACCAATTTTGATGTTGCTCGAGACGAAAATTGCTTTGAAACTCCAATGAGGGCAAGAATTGCATCAAAAGTTACCCCGAAGAACTGCTCTTCCACATGTATTGAAGTTATCGAACTTCCTATTTATTCACAAACACCAAATCTGATTGCCTGTTGTCAGGTTAGTCATTCTTTAAATTTTGTCATCCATATATAAGCCACTCGAGCTTACGAAATTATTTTAATGCTATGCATATACATACGTTCATTAGGCTTCAGGTACCATTGTGATAAGCTGTGGCAGCACCCTGTATTTTTATGAATTACGAGTTCGTTCGAATGATGCTCACAAATTTAGTTTCATCGATTTCTTTGAGTTTCCATTTAATATAAAGTTAGACTTTATTCCATTAAAACTTACCATTGCTGAACACATAGTTGCTTGTCTCAATGAGTCAACAGCTGTCGCGTTAAAAGTTGTTGACCTTAGTGAAAGCAACACAGAAGATGGATCAACAAGCAACAGTATGGCTACAGGTTAGTAGATATTTGTTTTGATCTGCAATATACCTATATATTTTTTTCTCTAAAACAAATAGATAGTTCAAGCAATTACGTTTACAATCGATCAAATGAACCGATCGATTTTGAAGTCGCGAAGAAATGCAACCAAGTGAATGGGATTGAACTTCGGTCTGAACTGGGCTCTAATTGGGATGCAAATAGGGACTCTCAATCTAGTTTCTCCGAAGAGCGCCCAATATTGGTTAACGATATTAAAATTGACTTAAATTACCCAGATGTAATAAATGTTGTAAGTGAAAGATTAATTAAAAATTTAATGACAATTAACCAATTCCTTCGAACTATGACAGCCAAATGATAGACTCTACTATTCTGTGAGATCTCTAGTTCAGTTGAGAATACCGAAAACAAAATTCGCTAGACAAATGTACGACGAATTTCGATGTTTGGCCCTGAAGCCAATTTATCATAAGAGAAATCTAGATGAAGTTACCGAAAGAGGCCACTGTTATCATTTTATGAAATCTACCTTGAATTCGAGATGCGTAGGATTTTCTTTATTTTTAACAACTGTGTCTGATGGATATTTGTATCAGTTTAGTAATCAAGGTAACTAATATATATTCAAGTTACGTATTTAATCTTGTTTTCACTTTTTCTCCAAAGGAAAATGGTATACAGAGAATATGAAGTGCTTGGCAACATATCCGTTTACGGCTCCAGTTATTGACGTTATAATTGACAATTTTGTTATTCATGCTGTAACAGAATCTGGTATAGAGACATTTTCTTCCAGAATTGGACATAAATTGTTTTCCAGTTATTTCGAATATCCAATGATGAGCAATCCTTATCCAAATGAGGTATGGTTCAAGTACTATACTCATAAAATTACATTTTTTTTTTTTTTTTTCAAAACCTTATTTTAATTACCCTCAGACAAGCCCACTTGTTGATGTGCCTATTTGTGTCATGGGTATATGTGGATTTTTTGGAGTTAAATACGTTGTATCATCGCACAAAAAATTAATACTTTTTTCTACTGATAAAGAGCGGAACTCTATTCTGCGTAACGATAAAAAAAACTCACAAAAGTTGGAGCCAGAATGGACCATTTATGATTTGCAATTACCAAAACCTGAGGCACTCGTATTAGATATCCTTAACTTAGCAAATTTATATAATCACTCAAATCCTGATATTTACTTCGAATTATTGGAAGAAGCTCATATCATAGCTCGACTAGGTCGTGAGTTAAGGATTAATAAAAGTGATATAGACTACATTAGCCCAGATCTTGAAAAGATTTATATGGAAACATGTCAACTTTTAGCTGATTTTACCATACAGTGAGTTATAAGAATACTAACTACTTCAAATTCATCTAATATTTTCTTCAAAATAATAATTTCCACGTCTTTTCACTAGGTCGGAGCGCAAAGATACATACTCGCAAGCAGTTGCGTATTATATAATGTGTAAGCAGCCAGTTTGGGCAATCTACCAAAAATATTGTGGAAAGCAAATGTTCAGTACTAATTCTGCACAAGCTATTGGATTGATTTATACGCTTAAATTACTTTTGTCAAGAACAGCATCAAGCAAAAGTGATTCAGATTATCTGAATAAATCCATATCTCCTACAGTACCTTTAAACCCTACGAATTTGTTAGAACATACAATTGCAGAGGAACTGTTAATATTTTTCAAAACATACGCTCCTTCAGAAGTAGCCTCAATAAGTCTTATTTCGCCTGTCTTTCGTGAAATATTGCATGAGCAATTGCTTGATTTGTTTAATAAAAGGGAGAATTTGTAAGATTTATTTAAGGCATAAACTTTGATTAAAATTATCTATTTGATTTCATTTTAGGAAATCTGATGAAAAACTATGTTTAATTCTTTGCTTTTGTCGAAAAAATAATGTTGAGAGTGCTCTTCGAATTCTAGAGACTATGACCCGAAAGGAAATTTTTCAAACATTAAAAGAACACTGGCTTTTAATGTTCGACAATTACAACCCCGACAATTATCGTCGGTCATCCTTCTCTGATTTAACAGAGAATGTGTTATTTGTCAGCAACAAAACATCTGTAGTGGAAGCAATTAGCGATATTTTTATTCATTTACTTATTATAGCGCAATATATTGACTTAGATTTTTTACTGAAACTTTTCATGAATTATTTCGCAGTATATTTGGGTCATAAAGGATATCGCATCTCGCAAAATATACTTGAGATAATCTTACAAGCGTATTTTAATGATCTTTACGATATGGATCGACCTTCAGTTAAAATGATAGATATTTCAACACAAAATTCCGATCCAATATTGACACAATCGCAGTCAACTTTAGCTCATGAATATTCTAACGAAAATATAAAAAATTTAGTGCCCAATTGGAGCTATAGTAGTGGAAATAAAATAAATCGAAACAATTCGAGATTTTCCGAAGATTCACCTAGTACATCTACAATCGTTGATTCAAACTATGAGGATCCTGAATTTGAAGGATTAAAGGTACTTTTCCGTATGTACTTGGGATTCTTGAAACAACATTCTGGAGATGAAATAAGTAATAATGGAAAGGAGATAGAAAACAATATGGTACCTGAGGTCATGGGGTATCGGCTGGCTTTCATTGATTATATGTATCGTAATTTAAAAGCAATAAAGTCTGCTCATTTCAAGCTTGATAGGAAATTAGCAACATCATACCAAACAGAATATACGAACTTAATCCCAAATTATGATGGCTGTGATTCTGAAGAGCTTGAAAGCGTATCCTTCCGTCGCCCCATATTATTTCTCGAGAGAAGGAAAATATACTTGAATAAAATGGCACCGTTTGATCAGAATAGCTTTAAACTTGATGCAGACAATATTTATTACTTTGATGACTGGGACAAAGAAGTGAATGTCATCATTTTAAAATTACAGGTAGTACTATAAAAAAAATGTTTTCTCTAAGTTATACCACAATATATTTTATAGGCCATGCTCAGTAGTGGACGATTAGACTGCTCTTTCCTTGATGATTTTATTGCATTTAGCCAGTCAAATCCTAATGTCACAGGAATTGATAGTTTAATAACAATTCTTTTACCTAAGCCGGAAGGTGTTGAATTTCTTATTCATGTTAATCCAGAGTATCTTTTGCCTTACTCAAGTGTAAGTTTTATTTATGCAATTCTTTGCAGTATAACTATTTATATTTTCATATATTATATCATACAGTGTCGTTTGACAACAAATAATCAGTGGCAAGTTCTGTTCAAAAGGATTGTAAAAAAAAAGAGGGATCTTGCCAAAAATGAGGAAAAATGTGCTCTCTTTTATGATGGTATTATTAAAGGTAAGTTATATCGTTGTAAAATTCAAAATTGTATTAAGAAGGTCACCCTGTATTGCTCATAGTTTTATTACATTTTTCTATTTAATGATAAACCTTTGAAAATATCATAATTTTATTCCTGAAGTACGTTTCGGATCATTGTCCTAATCTTTAATCTTCCGAAGATAAACTTATTAAATAGATGCAGATGTTGGAAAGACCGATATTGATATATTTGACATGAGCATATTTTATTATTTAATAACTTAATCCATTGAAACAGACGGAAGCATTAATCGTTTTTTCCGAATGAAAACCTTTCGAAAGAAATTTTACTTTTACTGGGGTACACAAATAATACTAAAAATGGAATAAAGAACTGGAAATTTAACATTTGTTTTTGGATCGATAGAAAATGTTGGTCGAGTACCTCGTTTATTATTACTATTATGATACATAATTCCGTAGTTCACTTTGTGGACCACAGTATTTTAATTAGTTATATTTGTTTTAGAATTTGGTACTTAAAAGGAATCAATTGAAAAGTGCTTAAATACAATTTTTAAATACTAAAGTAATTTAGTACTTTTGTGGGAATCATAAGTGCAGACAAATGTCATGGTACTGGTACTTGAAATTTTCAAATACACAAGTGCCAAGGAATTATGCATTTACTTCAAAAATTATAAGTACAAGGTCACATCAGTACTTGTCCCAATGGATTTAATTATGTTACTTGTCTGTTTAGGACAATTGATATCTTATTTAATTGAAATTTTATTATTACTCTGAATTTAGGCTGCGGGGTAGTTTACTAGAACTACTATTGTGTGTTACCGTCGCTTTTCTAGTCCGTTATTGTTTCTGTAATGGATCTGTAGATGACTGTGTGACATGTAGTGATTCTGTAGATGACTCAAACTTAATTTGAGTCTCAAATAACAAAACAAAATTCACCGCGTATGAAAGAAATCTGATGATTTTTCATTATTTGATATGACTTACTAAATTATTGCTACCATAACAATTGTTTGTCATTGCGAAATTACATTAAATTAAAGCTAACACGTCCGAATTTGTATTATTATTGATCCCGATGGCAATAACTCATGCAACAGACAAAAAATAAAGCTTACATTTGTTGCCTGTTAAAAATATGCAAAATTTGCTGACTGGCTGACATAATGTCTGATATGCTGAAATTATATGAGGAAATTACGGGAGGATATTGATGATAGAATTAAAATTTTTCAGTTCTGAATAGCCTCTGTTTATACCTATTGCGAGGTCTTGTCTGGATTCAAGCTAGCTGATTGTGTCGGCATTCCGAGTTGTCTCCTTGACAAATGCGTTAAATCTGACGTGAAGAATCTCGGAAGATCTATAGAATTTGTAGTGAACGTAGATCTGGATAATATCTCCGCATGCTACTATTACTGGTAGTAATAGGCGTACTAGAGCTCACATAAACTCATTTCATAATAATTTTCGCATGGGGAAAGAAATTTTTGTGTAAAAACACACCATACATTAAAGTTTATTGCGGAATCCACGGATCAGCCAATGAGCTCTGTAAGACGAATGCAATGCAATGCAATGTACGATGTGTAATTTGAAGAGCATTTATTTCTAGAACGGCCCGTCGGGCAGTAAAAATGATTATGACCAATTTCATGAGATTTCATATTTTGAAAAACTTTTCAGTACAATAAAATTGCCTAGGATTGAATTTTTTCACAGTATATGTATAAAAGCTAAATTTTTATATGGCAGCATCAAGAAGGGGTTACTCGATTTAGTCCATTTTTGAAATTATATTTTCTATTTTTATGTTAACGCCGTGTACAATATTTCAGCTATCTACGTCGACGCGTTGTTGCAGTGTCCAATATATAGTGAAAAATGAAGTTTTGTATGGAAATGGCAACCCTACCAAGGAATTACCCGATTCGTCCCATTTTCGAACTTAAACTTAATTTTCTTTTTAAAAGCCCGTGTGGAAGACTTTAGTTCCCTAAGTATACGCGTTCTCGAGCTATCGTGCGGACAGACGGGCAAACAGACAAGCAAAAATCAATATAAGTTTTAATGTTATGCGTGGATGTCCAATCGATTTTGCTCCTACATAATATTTCTATGCGTTACAAACGTAATAACAGTATACCCTATAGGGTATATAGGACTCTTTTAAGTAACATTTTCTTGTGGAATATTAAAAAATATTAGGGAATGCAATTTGCATTGCAACAACGAAAAAATATTATATATTTTTGAAAGATGAGTTAATGAACGTAATAATTTTTATAATGAAAACATCTGAAAATATCTACAATCCCAAAAATGCGATTTCTTCGGTTAGTTTGCGAAAAAAAACCTTAAAATATCTTGTACAATTACAATTATATAATTGCTGAATTTTTAGATTCTTTTTCGCATATATTTCTAGAGCAGTTCGTGGGACAGTAAAAAAGATTGATAGGATTTCATATTCTGAAAAACTTTTCAGTGCAATAAAAACGTTAAGACTAAACTTTTTCACAGTATACATAAAAATACAAAATTTTTATATGGCAGCACCAAGAAGGGGTTGCCCAATTTAGTCCATTTTTTAAATTATATTTACTATTTTTAGGAAAACACTGCGTACAAAATTTCAGCTCCCTACGTTGACGCGTTCTCAGGAAGTGTCGCAATATATAGTGAAAGACGAAATTTTTGTATGGCAACCCCTCGAAGGAGTTACTCGATTTGTTCTATTTTCGACCATAAATTTACTTTTTTTTTGTTAAAAGCCCGTGTGCAAAATTTCAGCTTTCTAAGTACATGCGCTCTCGAGTTATCGTAAGGACGGACAGACAGACGGACATGCAAAAATCAAAATAACTTAATATTATGCTAATTATGTCCAATACATTTTTCTCTACCATCATTATTTCTATGCGTTAAAAACGGAATAACAAACTTAGTATACCCCAAGGTAATAGAAGACAACGTAATCCCATTAAAATTTTGACACATTGCAGTTGATAGCCTGTGACTAATGTATATACATTTTTATAGGAAAGACAGAGAGAGGAGAAAGAGTATTGTGTTCTCTGTACCGTACTTTCCTCTACACGAACGTGGTTCGTAATGGAAATGCCTTGTATTCTATATACCTTGAGTAAACCTTATTCTTTCATCATCTAGGGTATAAAAACGGAAAATTCGAAATTGTTAAGAAACAAGTAAAAAAGCTAGAATTGGTCTAAGACCAATTCTTATGATACCCTAGATGAATGCCCGTATTAAATTTCGTATGGTCACCGATCTATTCAAGTATTGATTTTGAAGTTGTTTTTCGCATATATTTCTAGAACAGTTTGTCGCACAGAAAAAATGGTAATAACCAATTTTATAGGATTTCGTATTCTGCAGAAGTTCTTAGTACAATAAAAATGTCTTGGACTGATCGTTTTCAAAGTATACGTAAAAAACCGAAATTTTTATATGGCAACACCAAGAAGGAGTTGCCCGATTTAGTCCATTTTTGACATTTTATTTGCTAATGTAGTAAAAACATCATGTACGAAATTTCAGCTCTCTACGTCGATGCGTTCTCAGGCAATGTCCAAATATATAGCGGAAAACGAAATTTTTATATGGCAACCCCACGAAGGAGTTGCCCGATTTGTCTCATTTTCGAACTTAATTTTACTTTTTTTTTTTAAAGTCCGTGTACAAAATTTCAGCTCTTTAAGTATACGGACGGACGGACATGCAAAAATCGAAATAACTTTTAATATTATGAATGGGTGTCCAATCCATTTTGCTCTACCATCATTATTTCGAGGTGTTACAAACGGAATGACAAACTTAGTATACCCCTATGATTTCATCTAGGGTATAAAAAGGACTTCCATGGGTACCAGTTTATGACCCCTCTATCCTCTACTATGCTTTCACCCCATATCACAGTTATCTAAAAACTAGTAAGACTTCTGTAGCATCATGTAAATCCAACTTAGTAAGGGAAAGAAATCCTTCTATTGAAGCAGTATGTGTTTGTGTGTATCTCATAGAATGCGATATTGGATATTGACTCCAGAGTTCAATCGCCTAATTAAAGAAATACTGCACTCAAGCAGAGAACATAACTCTAAACAAAAGTTGCATGTACTGCGAAAACTTTTTAAAAATTATGTTAAGAGGAGTCTGTCAGTACTCAGCAAAAGTTTCAATTTAGATACCAGCGATCCTGTAGACATCAAATTACTATACGTCGGTTTGTGTCCTGAAAGTGAGAAAATTCATATAAAATTAGCCTAGACTTAGATCACAGAGCACATTAGAGACATCTAGAGTAAAAGACAGAAACTCAACATGCGACAGAATTATACAATTTAAGACTAAACAAAATATTTGCAGTTTAAATAAATTGAAAATTTTTAACGAGAATTAATTCTCCTAAATTTTTTTTTGCATATAATTGTTAAATATACTATTTTGCTTTGTATTTCAACAACTTTCAACGAAATATTGCGTTTTCTCGTCGGTAAAACATCGGGAGAAAAAACAAGTAGGTGCTATTAGAGTCAAATAATTAAAAAAAACATCAACTAAAAATGAAAAAACTCGACGTTATTTGCTAGATCTAGGCTTTATCTTTCTAAAATAGTCACAATCTAAAGGAATGGGAATACCTATTAACAGGGATTTGATTTAAAAAACCTCAATTTCTACCATTTTTTATAAGTTTCCGAGCTAATATCTGCATTCCAATACATTTTTTTTTTTAATTTTTGTCGACATTATTTACTAAAATTTACGAAACTTGCAAATATTGGTACTGTGTTATGGAATTATGTTGAGTGATTGGCTTGGACGGCTATTGGCGGAGAGTGTGGAGAGGTTCCACGAAAAACCTGCCGCTGCCACCAGCCATATACAAAAAAAATTCGTGCCAACCAAAGGCCGTCGCACACATCCGGTCCAGAAGGGACCTTTACACTATTACCCATACTTACATGAAGGTCATAGATGTTGAGACCTCGGCTGCCTTGCCCCATCCACCCACTTGACACTGAGGGCAGCAAGTTAATTCAGTGTCCCTGTGCTGACCTGAAAAGAGAGCAGAGGAGCGGACCTTTTCACAACCCCTACATCAAGAGGGCTCCAGGAGAGCGAGAGGAGAAATAAAAGTATTCAATGCATGATTCCGTTATAAAAATTCACTTTATGTCCTACTATACTAAGTAACCTACATGAGCATACAGTGCTTTTAGTCAGGCTTAATTCATGATATACAATGAATGAATGAATGCTCTTTTGTTCTATAAAAAAAAAACGTTTGTGTACAACAATTTCGGCCCTGGTTTCTTTTCAATTTGAATTAAACATTTAAAGTTTGTTTACTTGGATGCCCACAAATTAGGAATTTCCATAATCTCGTCAGTACTGCGTCATGTAATGCAGTAACTGTTCTTAACAAAACTTCAGTAGTAATGTAATAATAAAAATTTAATATGTTTGGGTATGATCATACTCAAAGAGAAAAAAAAAAACAAAATTATTATTAACGTAAAGCGAATCATTGACTGCCATCTAATATTTTTCTTACGTTATTAGGCTGTAATGAAGGCCTTCAATTACTTGTGATTGTTTGTTCGTTAATTTGCATGAATTTAGATATTATCTTGACATTTGGAAGGATACATTTTCAACGAAATACATCCAAGTTAAAATTAAAAAACGGCTGCAGTATTGCCCAATCTATCAAAATATCACTGCAGGGGCTTGGCGCCATATAGAATAAGTTCATTAAAACTAAATTGAAGGCGCTCCCAGATCTCCAAATAAATCAATCACTTCAAAATACAACACCACCAAATAGGTATAAGAAAATATGGACCTAATGCGTAGGTTAGTTTGCAGAACTCGATTGTAAGGAATTCAGCACTTTATGAAAATTGATTAAATTAAAATGTATCAAAAATTTATCAGAAATACTCATTGTTAGATTAGCTGTCCCTTAAACCTTTTTCGTTTAATTATACTGTAATATTGTTACTAATTCTGTTTAGTTAGCTCTTATCTACGTATGTATGTATATATTCAAAAAATATTAAAATTTGAATCCTTTGGTGAGTAATTAAGAATAACAAAAAACTTTTAACCCTTAACCATCTCTCTGCAGAGTCTAGTCAATCTCAGCTTTACCAGAACTAGGGATAACCTGGTATGATCATTTACGTCACGATTTCTGTCGGTCCATTAAGAATGCGTTTTGTTAAAGCATGAACCTCTTCTTGATTTAAACCAAGTATAAAACACTCTTGAGCATTTAATGATCCTTTAACGCCAACATAGGTATAAATTTCTTCTGGGGTGCGGTATTTATTGTTGTTGCTGGTGTCTGCGTTCCTCTTGTTTCCGCTATTATAATTCGATCAAACCAATTAGGCTGAACAGTTGGATTTATATATGTATTGTTCTGAAATAGACCAAAGTCGACTTCAAACTTATCCGCCACATAGAGAACGACTCAATTCTTCAATGTCGTCAGGTAGCTAACAGAATCTCGTGGAAGCACTCAAGTATTTTAGAACGCATAGTCTTAATCATCCTGGGCGTAAATTTTCAGCCCTTCGCCGATAATTGCAATTACCAAAATTTTAACGTTGACCACACAAAAAAACAATTATGTCTTATGACTTTGTTGGATTTTTCTCGATTTTCTTATCGCAGAAACTAAGCCTGTTATCCTTCTTAAGTCCCTTTTTCCAATCCCTCCAAAAAGTAACAGGAAGCGCTCATCTTGTCGATTCGGGTCCGTTCGGTGCGTAGAGACACTCTGTCCATACAGAAAGTAGCCCGCGCATACATGATGCAGCTGGCCTCAGTGTAGCATACTACTGCATGCAGTATGCTACGACCATAACAACTAACTCCTCTTAAGTTTGGCCAGAGCATGTGTTTTCTTTACTTGCCATTCCCTAATAGGAAGTTTTGCTTGTTATTCAAACCTGGACTACTTATATTTGTGCATCTTTTTTTTTATTGATGACGTTTTCGCAACAGCTTGCAAAACTATCGAGCTTGGGTCTCAGCGATCTTACAAATTTAGAAGTATTGTTTTAAAATGAACTCTGCGCGACAGCCTTCATTACCTTTGAATTTAAAATCCTAAGATAATAGCTATCCATTTTCTCTATTAATAATGTAATAGGGCTTAAAAATATTGATGACTGATGATGTACTGCTATGAAATATTAAAAACTCTCGGACGATTTTAGCGGCAATTTAAGTACTTGATACTAAAGGTTTGTCGTATATTGAGAAAACAATGAAAACTACTCGTAACTGCTACACGCGTTTTTCTAGATTAGATGCGATCAGTTGCAAAACTTTTACACGCTAGTTTAAAGGTTAACACAAAATTTATGTTGAATTTTATCAGAAGTGAGTTTCATAATTTTATGCTTATGCTTCAAGAATACTTGCGATTCATTAAAGGAAAAAATGCTTACTTTTTGAAGTGAAAACTTCTTTAGGTGCATCGCATACAAAATGCATACACAATTTTTGCTGGGCAGTGAATGAGTCTCACGACTGTCACGTTTCATAGTGAAACACTCGTTTGGGTATATTCGGGAGTGCCGAGTTTTTTTCAATAAATATTGTCTTGAAATTGCAAGAGAACAAGTTTCGATTTTGAATGACAGGTACAAAGTATGACTAATATATATGTAGGATTAAAAAACTTTCGTGTGCTTTCAAATATAATTATAACTAAAATTCACTTTAACAAAAGCAAGATTTACAATTAGTTAGTTGATATTGTGATATTTATTACTCGATATTAGATTAAATGTTCTTTAAAAAGAAAAAGAGGCACTACTGTAAACTATAAAAACTATTGCAAATTACAAAAAAAAACTGAGCTACTGACAATGAAAACTATTTACTGGCAACTGTATGAAAACTGTACCTACTGAACTCAAGTGATTGACTTAGTGACTGATAATTACTTGATACGAACTACTTAACTACTTGACTGTGTATAACAATGGATCCGTTACTGGATTGAGATTGAAACTGATATCCAGCAAACATAACGATTCGGTTTCAAATCGACTTGCTTGTCCAAATTTAACTTCAATCTCGAAGGCAGTTTCGAATTGATATCACGTGACAGAGAATAATAGAAATTCGTTTACAATTACCTTTGCCGGAACTTACACTTGTAGAATCAATAAGTTTTACCTTGATATTTCAACATACGATCATTAGCATATTGGAAATGAGGCATAGCAAATTTACCAAAGACCTCTTTTGCAGTTTGTGGGAATTTCTATGATTAAACACATCCAAAATAAACAACGAAAATACAGGAATCTAAACTTCTGAATTAATATACTCACTCTTTATTGCAGTAGCCAAAAAAACTCTACCCTCTAAAGTTAATTACAAACAGGTTTTAATAAATTTTCCGGGATCTGCATAAAGGTTTGTTGCTGCAACAAAATATATTGTTATTTAAATATACAGTAGCATTTACCAGCGGATGTACTTACCAAATCATCGATTTTTTTAGAATCTTTAGAAATGCCTGCTTTGAATTTCAAAAATTGCTCAATTGTCGGAAAAGGTAGATAGCCCAATTGATAATGAGTATCGATTGGGGACTTTTCAAGTTAGTTTTTAGTGACCTTATTTCTTTCCTTAATTGTACGAAGGTACAGGTAAGTTCTGTGAATATTTGGGTCATATCTGATTTTAGCTCCTTTATAGCGGCTGATACTTCTTCGCAACATTTACTAGCTGTTTTTGTATTGTTCGGTAAGTTTGATTAATTTTCTCAGTTCCAAAAACTAAGAAGTGCTTGAAATATTGGCAGTTTAGAAAAAATTACATCATTACATATTACATCGGATATCTCTATGTTGTAAGTGAAATTATCTTTATTTGCTGGCTAATGAGGTGAATATTTTGGACCGTCTACATTAAAATCCAATCTTAATCCATCTTTAATGCCATAGTGAAAATACTCACCGCTATATCGAGAAGTATTGCTGTCTTTCCTCTGGCATACAATCTGCGAAAGTCTAAGAGTGACATACATCAGCACCACCGCCGCTCTCCTCATATTCCCTAATTCCTTTCCCTATCTTCTTCCTGCCATGCTGTGCTTTGCATCGTAAGGTATCCCCTGAGCTTGGCTTAATAATATTTAAAAAAAAAGATTCCCTAGAGTTCGTCTTAAGGTCCTTGGCCTTGGAGTTTTCATCGAAAGAATGTCTTAACAAGTCCGCAATAATATACTATTAGGTGCTTGACAGCCCTTTAACCTACTTCTGAAGATAATCCCTGATTCGATGATTGGGCGACATCTCCATCGGAGTCATAAAGGAATAAATTATCGCTGCAGGAAGAAATAGAGTCATGCTCAAATCAAGAAAGAAAGTTATGTGAAGAGGAAGATATTCTGATATTTGAGTCATTTAAAAATGAGGAAGGACATAGCGATACAGTTAACTTGCTTCCAAATATAAGAATTGTTTTGCGAGGTTGACTTATTTTTCATATTTTATTATTATATCCTTTAAAATAATGGAGAACATAATTAAAAAAACTAGAAACATAAAATATAGGATACTTACCAAATGCAAGTTTATATAACTTCCAATACGTATTTTTATTCGTTTAAAACTTCATTAAAAATTTCCAACAACGTTTTCCTTACAAAAGCGTACACAGAATGGTTGGACTGTAGAGCTTCTAACTCATTTTCTATAAGTGAAATGTAAGAAATAAAGAATTATCTCTCGGCACTCCAACAGCAGTTTAGTCGAAAATATTTATCTGGAACGACAAATTCTCAAATTATTCCTGTTTCATGCTGTAAGACCTGATAATTCGAGTATTCTTCGATAAAACCACAATTTCTCGAGGAGTGATTCTTCGAAAATTTGTCGTTAAATGTAAGAATTCGAGAAAATGTTTGCTGCGCACCTACATGTATGATTCACGGTCGTATATCTTGGGCGTCATGGCATCATTTAGGTACTAATAAACATAATATTAAAACTTTAATGAACGGATTAAAGTTTCTGTAATTGCTTACCTGATCATTTACAAAAAGTATTACTTTTCTTACATTTATCTACCAGGTCTGTTGGCATATTTTGTTACTGTGACTTAAGTAAAGTTTTAACTGCGGTCGTGCAGTCTTAAGCACGCACACTGACTTTGTTTCTCTTAACATTTTCTTTGTATGTATTAGACATCTTAGACGAGCCAAATTTGTTGGAAGAGCGTTATTGGAAGGGATCTAATATGTATTCATTTTAATAGATATTTTGCAGAGCTTATTAGAGGAAAAGCCACTAGAGGAATTCTTGTCGTGTATACCAGATCAGGAAATCAATTTGAATTACATAGATGAGAAGGAACATAATCAACGTCAACTACCAACATCAAAAGACGGGCCCATCCATTCTCAAGATGGAATTGATGAAAATAACCCATTTCAGTTTATAATACGAGAAGCAGTGGCTAAACAACGTAGTGATGCTCTATGTGCTATGATTCAGTCAACTGGAAAGCAGCTCTTCGACGCTGTTAACAGTTATCAACTGCATTTAAACTAATTTTTCTTTTTTAATTCTTACTATTTTGTTTTGACACAATTAAAAAACGTAATTTTTATATTTATAAAACAAACAAAATATGAAAAACATTCCTTGTGATATATAAGTCTCATTCAATCGACATGTTTATATAAATGTTGTTTAGTTTGGAAATCTAAAAATATGTTTGGTTTATTCTAGTCAAATTTTATTCATTAGGTATACATATACATATATGTGTGTAAAAGTTAGCGTAGCAAATGTAGCATATTTCTTTGATGGGCATTGTCACCCAATAAACTTGAGAAAGTAGATTCTTGATGACATTTTATTTACCTACTGTGTAATGGATAGATAGACTATATAAATATGATATTAGCAGCATTTATTTACAGTAGGAAAATTAAAACATCCCAGTACTAGTAGTACTAGAAAAATTAAATTTTTAAAAGAATATAAAAAATTGCAGAACAATTTTTTTGAAGAGGAGTTAGAAAGTTTTATTATAAAATTTAAAAACTGTTATCATAAGTTCTTAGTTTATCAAAAATCTCATCCCATTTGAAGATGAGGGTTATTGTGCTTAGAGTTATGTCGTTTAAATTTTCTCATTAAAATAAATACAAAAAATTATTTAACTAAAGCAGAAGAATCAAATGTGCAATACAAATTATATCAATAAAATTTCGAATAAAATCATTTTCACCAAGAGTTTTTCAGACTTAATTTAATTTCATTGAAATATCAATTGATTCTTAAGGCCTTTCAACGAAATTTTGCTTAGCCCTGTTTATCTTTAATCAGTGTTTCTTAAATGGATAAAATGTAGAAAAAGTTCAAAATAAAGTTGGTAAAAATGTTCGCTAAAATTATTTTTTTCCATTTCAAAAGATTTTTAAATTAAGAATAAAAATACTTAAAGGGGAAAAAGATCATTTTAATATTATAAAATGAAAAAATCAAGAACTCAATAAAAACATTGGTTTCCGTCTTACCAGACTAATTACTTATTGCATAAAGGGATAAATGCTCGTGGTTGTATTAAATAAACTGCATGGAAAATCTGTTCGGAAATTGCAAAGTAAGTGATCTCATAAAAATCGCACAGTGAAGGTATATTGAGAAGAATTTATAACAAATAGATTCAGAAACACGTCAGTAAGTATCTAAGTCCACAATGAATTACATTTACAATACGTAATCGATCAACAGAGAGATAACAGGAGATTTAGTTCTATTGTTGAATTTTGGAGGACAACTGCAAGATTTCTACCACAATATGCAACATGTTTCACTTTATCAATATCGTCTCTTCTCAAACATGTTCATTCCAAGCCACATTTAACAATAACAGTAACCCAATTTGGATCATAATTAAACTATATTAAGTGCATGATGTAATAATTAATTTATATCAAGTGCATTTCCCCATAACATGATTGCAAACAAGTAATCAGACTTTTTTTTAATGTCATTTAGCCAAGCAATTTCATTTCAATAAAATTGCTGAAACTGCTAATTGACACTTTTGACCAGATCGATGGTATGAGGAAATGCACTACTTAGAATAAGGATTCTTTGGCATAGAAGGCATAGAAATAAGTAAACCTTTGTATATAAATATCTAGACTCTCAAATAAATAATCAGTGATTTTTATACAGCCATCAAGTCGTTTTCACTTAAGGTGACAATTCTTGTTCATCCCCTACTGTTCTGATAGTCAAAACTACAACCCAATCACCGTAAATGATATTACAAATCTAATCCGTGCTTCACATCTAAATCAAGAAGAGAAGAAAATACTTTATAAAATATGTCGAGAGTACGAGGACATATTTTTCAAGGACCACCAAAAGCTTACATTTACCAACCAAATAAAACACAACACGGTTGACATCCTAATCCATACAAAATCATACAGATATCCATACATACATAAAAAAGAAGTGCAATCTCAAAACGGGCAAATGTTGGATCAAGGTATAATAAGACCCAGTTATTCACCATGGAGTTCACCGATTTGGATTGTTCCAAAGAAAAAGGATGCCAGTGGAAAGCAAAAATGGCGTTTCGTGATAGATTACCGTAAACTTAATGAAAAGACAATAATCGATAGATACCCGTTACCAAACAAAATGAGATATTGGACAAATTGGGAAAGTGTATGTATTTCACAACAATCAATCTCGCAAGTGGCTTCCACCAGATCGAGATGAATCCCTGCGATATTGAAAAAACGGCAATTACAGTAGAAGGCGGACACTATGAATACGTTAGAATGCCATTCGTGTTGAAAAACGCACCTTCTACCTTCCAACGAGTAATAGACCATATTCTCAAAGACATACAGGGTAAAATATGTCTAGTGTATCTAGGCGACATTATTGTTTTTTCACATCCCTTCAGGAACATGCAGAAAACCTCAGAAAAGTATTTAACAGACTACGCGAACAACTCGATAAGTCAGACTTCCTACATAGAGAAATTGTATTTTTCGGACACATTGTTACTAACGAAGGTGTCAAACCCAATCCAGACAAAATAATATCCATAAAAAACTTCCCTATACCCCGAAACCAAAAGAAATTTAAGTCTTTCTTAGGGTTATTAGATTATTACCGGAAATTTATTAAGGACTTCGCAAAGCTTACCAAACCTCTGACAGAATGATTAAAAAAGGGTAAAACAATAGAACTGAACGAAAGATATGTAAAAACATTTGAAACTTGTAAAGAAATTATAATAAATAATCCCATATTACAATAGTCGGATTTTTCAAAACAATTTATATTAACTACAGACGCAAGTAATTATGCCATAGGAGCAGTGTTATCTCAAGGGCCCATAGGCAAAGACAGACCAATATGTTACGCAAGTAGAACTTTGACCAGTTCCGAAATCAATTATTCTACTATTGAAAAGGAGCTCCTTGCCATAGTTTTGGGCTACCAAATACTTTCGCTCATATCTGTTTGGCCGCAAATTTAAAATTGTGACAGATCACAAACCTTTGTCATGGCTTATGGGTCTTAAAGAACCAAATTCTAAGTTAGTACGTTGGAGATTAAAACTCGAGGAATTCGACTATGAAATATCCTACAAAAAAAGTTAACAAAACTCTAACGCCGACGCATTAAGTCGAATAAGACCAAGCAATGAAAACACATGCAATAAAATAGAATTTAACCTCAACGATCTAACTCCCAATAACCATGACAATGATGGTATCTCTACAATACATTCAGCAAATGAAAATCCTGATGATCACATCCCAATATCAGAACGACCTCTAAATGAATTCAATTTGCTACTCATCCTCGAAATTTCTGATAAAACTCCCGAAAAATCGACTGAAGTCATATTCAAGAATAAACAAAGACGCACAATTCGTAATCTAAATCATTCAGAAGAAAGCATAACCAACATCTTCAAGGAATACTTACCACTTAACAAGCTTACCGCCGTATATACGGACGATGATACTTTTGAAATAGTACAATTCGTTTATTCTAAATAATTCTCTAGAAGTAAGCTATTTAAATTGATTCATTGCATAGATATATTGACTGACGTCACGGATAATGACGAACAAGATAAATTAATTAGTAATTACTATGCAAATAATAATCATCGTTTAAACATAGTCAAATCAATAAAACATTTCATAAGCCTTCACGGCAATGCCAAAAAATTAATCTCCGACCACGGGTTCGAATTTACGGCTAACCTCTTTAAAGATTTTTGCAAACAATATAACATAGAACTCCATTTTACATCTTTCCAACAAACTTTAACTCCGAGCACGAATACTTTCGAAAATTAAATGATTTCCAAGCCACACAATAACCATTAACCATTCATTAAGAATAAAATGGAGGAAAGGATAAATAAAAACTTAGAGAAATTAAATAAAGGCAGACAAAGTCCGACAGAATTCAAAGAAAATGAGTCAATTTTTAGAAAAGAAAGTAGACGTAATAAGTTAACTCCAAGATTCAAGAAATTTAGAATTAACAAGTAAAAAAGCTAGAATTGGTCTAAGACCAATTCTTATGATACCCTAGATGAATGCCCGTATTAAAATTCGTATGGTCACCGATCTATTCAAGTATTGATTTTGAAGTTGTTTTTCGCATATATTTCTGGGAACAGTTGGTCGCACAGAAAAAATGATTTTAACCAATTTTATAGGATTATGCAGAAGTTTTTAGTACAATAAAAATGTCTTGGACTGATCGTTTTGAAAGTATATGTAAAAAACCTAAATTTTTATATTGCAACACCAAGATGGAGTTGCCCGATTTAGTCCATTTTTAACATTTTATTTGCTAATGTAGTAAAAACATCATGTACGAAATTTCAGCTCTCTACGTCAACGCGTTCTCAGGCAGTGTCCAAATATATAGCGGAAAACGAAACTTTTATATGACAACCCCACGAAGGAGTTGCCCGATTTGTCTCATTTTCGAACTTAATTTTACTTTTTTTTTTTTAAACTCCGTGTGCAAAACTTCAACTTTCTAAGTGAACGCGTTCTCGAGTTATCGTGCGCACAGACGGACGGACGGACATGCAAAAATCAAAATAACTTTTAATATTATGAATGGGTGTCCAATCCATTTTGCTCTACCATCATTATTTCGAGGTGTTACAAACGGAATGACAAACTTAGTATACCTCTATAGATTTCATCTAGGGTATAAAAAAGAATAATAAAGTAACAGTAATTACCCATGAAAATAAGAAATTACATAAGTCAAGAATAAAGAAGAGAAAACGATATTTACAGAATACGAGTAACGAACGGGCAGAAACTGGAAATTCACGACCTGAACAACAACCACGGACTTCTACCAATGAAACTAGGACAAGCCAGGACAGTACAGACTTATAAAAATCTAATCCATATAATTAAATTAGATAATTATGCTAAAAATTTAGACAAAATTAGAAGCTCATTAGATATTAAGTATAAGTAATAATGATGAAATTAAAGATATTATAGAAAAATAACTAAAATTACATTTAAAGAGTTAGAGCAAAAATTGCACACCCTTCTACCAAATTATAGAACTAGGGGAGGGTTGATTAATGGTGTAGGATCATTGATAAAATTTGTTACTGGTAATATGGATGCAGCCGATGCATTAAAATTAAATATATAAAGAAATAGAAAGTATTCAGTTTAACCAAAATGATCTTTTAAAACGAAATAAATAAACAGATCAAAATTAATAATCAAATGGTAGTGAGATTTGACAGTATATTAAATCACATAAATGTACAACAAGAAACGATAGAGAAATTTTTGAATGTATACTATACATAGTTCAATAAACAATAAAATAAGAACAGAAGAAGAATCGCTGAAACATGTACAATATACAGATCGTATAAATTATAATATAGACTTATTGGATAGCCATTTAACAAATATTGCAGAAGCAATAATGCTTGCTCGATTAAACATTATTTGAAAGCAAATTTTAAGTCCTAATGAACTATGTATATGAAATTTATAATTTTTTTCAAAATCAATCAGTTACTGTTAATTCAGACGAACAAATCTACGAGTTCCTTGGTTTACAAACGTATTACAATGACACAAATATTATTTTTAATATCCAGATCCCAGCCATTTCTAACAATACGTATTCCTTTTTCCACTTAATCCCGCTTCCAATTAACGAAAAACTTATGGCCAGTTTCACAGTCTGAGTTTAAACCAAAGATTTAGTTTAAACTCGACGAATGAGTTTCACAGTTTGGTTTAAGCCCCGGTTTAAACTAGAGTTTAAACCATGCTATCCCTCGGTTTAAACTCAAGATAAAAGTATTTGAAAAGTGTGACATTTTATTTTGACAGTAGCATTGTTTGTTTGTATCAAGAAAATAATTTTAGATTTAGATTTAGACATTTCTAGCGATGGAGAAGATTTTTTGAGTTAAGTTTACAACTCTGTCGACGACTGAGAGTAATTAGAAATCGGCCAAATCATTTTAATGAGTGGGACGACGCTGATTTTTATGCTAGGTTCCGTTTAAGTAAAGAGCTTTGTCACTTTGTCTTCGAATCTATTCTTGTCCGTTTTCTTGCGCTCTATATGCACTAGGGAAGGCAATAGCTCAACTTCACTTATGCTAAATTTTGAATATTTTTTGGATGTTGGCATATTTAAAATTAGAAAATATAACTACATATTTTTTATTTTTTACTTTCTGATGTTTACTTTTTCCGATTGACAGATTGATTGATAGAAAAATTGCTTCACAATGGTGGCGATAACTAATTTAGTTCACAATTTAATCAGTACTACCAACGTTACTAAAAGAATGCACTGTGAAACCAGATTTGGTTTAAACTACGTTTAAACTTGGAGGATGGTTTAAACTCTACTGTGAACATTCAATACTTTGATGAGCCATGCCCACTAATAGAAGGAGTCTACTACTGCAAAGAAATCTTCAATACACCAGAAATATGTGAACCTGCATGCATAACCAACATAATAAGGAATGAACCAGCAAATTGTAACCTACTAAAAGGATCAAAAATGAGTACTGTATACCAACCAGAACCAAACTACATTTTATACATTAATATCCCCAGTACAACGATGACATCAACTTGCGGACTTTCACGAAACAAGATCAATGGAACAGCATTAATAACCTTCCAAAACTGCAATATCAAGATAAATGATATAGTATGTGAAAGCAAGACGAGCATTTACTGGAACGAAATCCTTATATACCTGTCTATGTTCAACCAAATGAATGCTTCTACAACTATCGAGGATCTCAACCTAGAGAAATTGAAAGCTTACCACTTCGAAAATAGACCTTTTAAAAATAAAATCAGCATACAAGGATTCTACATCTTATAGCCTTATAGCTATACTTAGCATTCTCATAGGACTCTGCGCGTTTAAAAATTTAAGACAAAACCGTAACCAGGGACAAAAAATCAACTTACAGAAACCTCTTCTTAGGATGTAAGATCCGAAATGATCATCGAAGCTCCTGCAAAAGAAAATTCAAGGATTCAGTTTCTTTGCCAATCGCTTCATACCAAGTGGGGAGGAGTTACATATCCAACACCGGAAACAATTCAGGCACTGTCCTTCAGCAACATTTCCCACGAAACCATTTAAATCCATTCCCATAGCTCCATATCCACTTTTCTGGAAATACTAAACTTTTGTTTGTCTGAAAATATGATTAGTTGCATTTTTCTCAAAGTTAGCAAATAGAATAATTTTATGAGAAAAGAGAGTTCTCGGTTAAATCTTGTAACGAAAAGTACGGAATAAAGTCTTTGGTAAAAATTGAAATCTTTTTTTTTTTTTTCTATTATTAAATTATAATTATCTTAACTCACGCGACGCTAGCCTCGCGTCCACAATTTCAATTTTACTCGACCTTAAGGTTTATACGTTCTGTACAAATTATTCATCTTTCTTTTGCAAACATTTTTTGTTTTCTTTTTTAGGTTTTAATTTGTTTCCTTTTTTAGGATTTATATGAAAGATTGTACGTTGCAGCACAGGACTACTTTACGAAATTATATAACCTTTCGCCCCCTTTCCAGGTACCCTGAAAAACCAGCAAAAGAAAAGGAACAAAGCTGGGAATTTAAAAAAAAAGAAATAGCGTGTTTTATTTAGTTTTCGTATAGGAAAATTAATTTTGAAGAAAACACAAAAGATTGCGATTTTCATATAATTTATTTAATCTTAATCCAAAGGAAACTGTTACAAGCGTATCCAAGAATTTGTTAGAATTTACAAGCGTAATGGTTCTACTAGTTGCTACCGATTGCTATCCGATTACAAGCGTAACTACTTAGGTCTACCCGCTGCTAATAGATTACAAGCGTAACTAACTGATAAGAGAATTATTGAATGGACGTTTTCAGAAAATCTACATCTACAATATGTATGTATGTACTGAACCTATGGAAATAGCTAGAGAAGTAATTTGAGCAAATTCTGTAATGGATGGGATGGATGATGTATTGTTTATGATGAACCGCTAGATTGGGTGTCTGCTGCTTCGGTCTAAACATAGCGAAAGGGCAAAACGCTACAATACGACAGGTTCCATCGTCTGATGGGACTGCCTGTGCGCCTATGCCAAGAATTATTCTGAGCTCTTTTGTTTGATAATGGAGGTGTTAGAGGGGCAAATGCTGCTGCAGGTGGGAAAGATTGTCTCTGCTGACCAGCTGAGAACGAATGTCGGTGACGCGGATCTCTAGGGGGTTCTATGAAGTGTCTGGGTGGTGGGACACGTTCTCCAAAAGGTGGTGGTGATGGACGAGAAGCGTCTGCCTGGTGAATAACAGCAGAGACTCGTTGACGAACATCTGAAATCTCCGCTCGCAGTAAGTTCATAGTTTGGGAGATCCCTTCACGCATAAAGTCTTGGAGTTGTGCTCTGAGAACAGCTATTATTGTGTCGTAAGATACTAAGCCTTGTACAAAAGGTCCAGGTGACAGACTTTTCCTTATCGAACGATTATGAGAATTGGATGCAGAACGGATGCCCAGGGACAGTGATTCATGGCCTGACTGCGGAAGTGTCGGTTGAAGCACATTAAGCTGTAAGGGTTGCTGAGAACGATTTGCATTTCCCTGCCGAGTAGGATACCTCTTCGGAATCGCACCAGTATATGCCGTGAAGTCTACTTGTGTGAAGGCGTATCTGCACTTAGGGTGATTGGCGTACTCCCCTATCCATGATTACAGATGGTAGTTACAGGTTTTCTTTTGACGGACCAGTCTCCGTCTTGACTGATGGAGAATTGGTCTGGCATCTGTACTGGGACTACAGTAGGAGATGGTGCTCGCATGGTAGCCATCAAAATTTACTAGACTCAACTGAACCAAGTAAGGTGCCACAATCTGTCAAGATGTTAAAAATCGGACGAATTGGATAGGCACAGAAATCTAACGTAATCTAGAAAAGCAGGTATTGCTAAGGCTAGGATCAGGACACCGAACTATCAATGCAGAAATTCCCAAAAGTAAAAGAATTTTTCCCATCAACTAAAGATTGATGCTTAAACTAAGAGTTGCTACTTAATGTTACTATAACTACAAGTTCAGAATTCACACGATGCAGCTAACATGTGCTAAAGTTTTTCAGCAAGAAGTCAAAAATTCGGAATCAATTTTGCCAAAAATAACTAAAAGCTCTAAGATTTTTCAAAAAGATTTGAGGCCGTAATCATGGACGACGCTTAACTTCAAACTCGATAATTGGATTAAAAAAAGAAAATAATTACAAAATATCTGTAGGAGGCTTGGGGTGAATAGGCGACACAACAACAATTCCGTCTGATCACTATCTGTATTGAATGCTGACTGGTTTACAAAATTATTGAACAGTATCGACCGCCGCTAACTACCGATGATGATGATTTCTCTTATCAGTCGAAATGAGATAAAAAAAATGGAGAATGTATGTACACTGCACATACATACATATATATAATTTTGTTTTTAGAATCCTACAGATTCGGCCATACCTGACCTATAATCGACCCGATTATCATCTCTTCCGTCGGTAGTTATAGGCATACATTTTCTCTCTTAATTGAAAACACTGAAGTGTCCTACCAATACAATACATATACAAAGAATCTTTTTTTTTCTCATTTGAAATTGAATTTCTTCTACTAGGCTCAGGAATTTAAAAAATCTTCTATATGATAAGTATATCACATCGAAACTAGAACTACTACTACTAGAACTAGGAAATTTTAATGTATAACCTATTTTATTACATTTTAGTTACAAATAACAAACGATTGGTATTAGAATACCACCACTTAATTAAACAAAAAAAAAAAGTATAACCATTTTTTCTTAATCGGAAATCACATCCTTACGTTTTGACACGCATCCTGCATCCTGCATCCCGCTCATCCTTCTTGTCCAAATTAACATAGGGTCTCATATTAGCAGGTGAGCAGACTCCTTTGTATGATATTCTGCTAACCTGCATACTATCAATATATTTGACTATGTATCTTTCGTTTTTCAAGACTTGAGAAATTTCATAGGGACCACGATATTTCGGAAAAAAATTTCTATTAAAACATTTTTCAACATAAGTTAGTCGCTTACTTTATACATATGTGGAATTTTATGTTTTTTATCATAGTACTTTTTGTTATAAGCTTGACTTTGCGTTATCATATCAGAAACCGTTTTACGCATATTATCTAAATCACGAATATTCTCCGAGGTGACATTACCATTGACGTATTCTACCATTTTATCGCACACTTCACCTTTTTGACCTACACAAAAAAAAACAGCATACTTGGTGTTGTGCCAGTATCTCTGTTTACCGTATTGTTTAAGGCAAATTCGACCTTATACAAAATTTTATACCAATTCCCTGTACTTCGATCCTCTAACTCTTTAGCTATCATTGTAATAATACGGTTTATTCTGTCAACCTGACCATTAGATTGAGGCGAACTTGTAGCAACTTTTATGTGTTTGATATTATTACTCACAAGGAAATCTGAAAATTCTTGGAAGCAAAACTTGTGCTGAGGTCAGATATAATTTTATTTGGTCTACTATATGTTTAAAAATAATTCTGCAAGCACGAAATAGTCTCAGATGTTTGTGTGGTGCTAACTGCATACAAGCTTCGTAAACTTGGTGAAGCCGTCTACTACAAGAAATATGTATTTCCTTTTAGTTTTCGTAAGCGGTAAAGGTCCAAAATGATCTATGTGTAGATCTTCAAAAGGCTTATCTCCCCTTGTAAAATTATGCAAATTTCCTTCTGTTCTACCAGACTGAGGGGAAAAATGGATACATTTAAGGCAAATATCACTGTATTCCTTGATTTTACGCCTCATATATGGGAACCAGTATGATTTTCTGAGATGCTCGTAGCACTTAGTGGAACCTAGGTGGCACATAGATTCGTGGTGCGTTTGAATAACACGATTCTTCATCTGCTTTGGAACATAAAGCATAATATCGTTCTGCAATTTCCAGTACACCAAGCCATTGATCAAAGCATACAATTGTGATTCACCTTTTTCTAAATCAGAAGCTATTTTCATAATTGTTGGAACTATATGCTGTGCAGCCGCTAAACGATATTCGAAAGATCCTTCTTCAATAACTACTATTTCTGCACATCTACTTAATGCGTCCACGTGCTGCACTCTATTGCCATTACGGTGTTCAATGACATAATCGAAATTCTGTAACTCCAATGCCTATCGCGATATACGGGAGTTCAATAACTTTTTATTAAGTGTCAGTGTTAATGATTGACAATCGGTCACTATTTTAAATTTGATACCAATGAGATAAGTCCTAAACCGACGAAGTTCATATACAATAGATAATTTTTCTAGCTCATAGCTATGATATTTCGACTCTATATCTGTAGCCCGTTTAGAAAAGTAGAAAGTGGAATTTCCCATCGTCCTATTTTAGTAAAATTGAACTGAAGCCTATTGAACTTGCATAACAATGAAGGTCAGTCTCATTGTGAGGACTATAGATAGCTAGTATTGGTGATTCTAACAGTTTTGCTTTTAAAAGTTCAAAACACTGTAAAACCCTCTGACTGAAACTAAAAGAAACGTCTTTCTTTAACAGGTCATAAAGGGGCTTTACTATAGTGGCAAAGCCTTTAATAAATCTCCTAAAGTATGAGTATAAACCGATGAAACTATGCACACTTTTCACACATTTGGGCACTGGGAACTCACTTATGGCTCGTAGGTTTCCTGGCTTGGGGCGTATACCACTGCCGCAAACAGTATACCCCAAATATTTTATTTCCTCATAAAAGAATTTACACTTATCGAAACGGAGATCTAGGCCAAAATCAGTAACAAGTTTCATAACGTCTTTAAGTATTTCAAGTTGCTCGTTTACAGTTGAACTGGCGATTAACAAATCGTCTATATAAACATATAATTTGTCAGCTGCTATTAAATCTTTAGAAATGAAGTTGATATATCGTTGAAATACTGATGGCGCGTTTTTCAAGCCAAACGGCATTTTCAGATATTCGTACTGACCCATTGGGGTCACAAAAGATGTGTATTTTATTGAGTCGGGAGCTACGTTCACATGGTGGAAACCACTTCGAAGATCTAAAATCGAGAAACACTTTTTCCCACGTAACCTATCTAACAAGTCATCGATAATTTGGTGGGGGGTAGTTATCTCATATTGTATGTTTATTTAGCTCCCTGTAGTCAATGCACATTCGTAATTCACGATCTTTTTTGTTCACCAGTACAATAGGACTCGCATATGGGGAGTTACTTTCACGAATTATATTTCGATCCAACAAGTTATCAATAATCTTTTGTAATTATACGCGGTGCGTGTATGGCAATCGACGCGGTGTACAATAAAATGGAACATCTTTATTTAATTTAATATTTAATTCAAAGTTACTATCCTTTGAATTTTCATTAGTTAAAGTTTCTGATATGATTTCGTATATTTTTTGTTGGATATTAAAAGGCAGACTATTATTAATATCTAAGTCAAGACTAACCTTATCGTCCAAAATATTTATATTTAAAATTTGCTTACAAAAATGCTCCTCTGAAAGTTGAGCCAGGGTGCAGGACCGTGTAACGTTATTAGATTGAGAAATATTTAATTTTATTTTGGCAGCATTGAAAAAATTTTGACATAAAATGACACAATGTTTCATACTCAAATTCTTTACAACAAATAGTTTGATATTTACTAATCTATTTTCAAAACTAACCTTAACTATAGAGAAACCCATCATCTGTAATTTACTGCCGTTGATTCCGTAAAAATTGAACTGTTCTGGGTTGACTTTTTTCACCAAACATGGAGATATATATCTATCCTGGATGAAGCTTATTCCACTGCCAGTATCCAGAAGCATTCGGAGAGAGATATTAAAAGTTTCACCAAAAATGTACCTAATAATGAACGCAAAATCATTAGTTGATCATAATACATACTCGTTCTGAGGCTCTAAGTGATCAGTTATTCTGCAATTATCTTCGGATTTCCCAGCATTAGAGTTTTCGACAGTAATCACTGCTTTCTGAACAGTCTTCCACAACTAAAACAGGAACCCCTTTCACGCCTTGGTTTTGAGCATCGGTTGCTGGTATGGCCACGCTCATTGCAGTTTGTAAAACCTCAACATTACTCGAAAAACATTAATTGCCAAAATGATTCATTGGTACTCAAATCAGTTAGACTCAGGTCAGCATGACTTTCACTGGATATGAGACTTAAGGACAATCCACTAGAAATTGCCAGATGATCATATCACTCAAAGTCACAGTCCCCAGTAAAATTTACATTTAGACCACCGAACTCTAACTGAGGTGGCCACGAGTTGGGCGCCATTTTTGTTGTGGAAACATAACATTGGATACTCGTACGTTATGCTATAGTCCCACGTTGGGCGCCATTTTTGTTATGGTAGTACTTTAGAGTGAGTACTGTTGAACGTGACGTCCAGTCTGCCAGCAAGTTAACAGCTCACTTGGTGAACAGTGTTGGAATGCAGGGCGGCACGCTAATTCGTCGTGACTATTGGCGGAGTGCGGGGGGTTCCACAAAAACTTGCCTCTGTCACTTGCCACATACAAAAAACTACTTGTTAATTTGGGGCGGCATGTCGATGCCACTTCGCCCAGGTTTCTTCCTCTCCTGATTAATTCTTGGTTCGATATCACGTATACCACCTTCGGTTTAGCCCTCTCTGTAATTTTAGTATGTCGGGCACAATTTTAATAATCCTCCTTTTTAATCTTCTTGCAATTTGTTTTTTCGCTCTCACTTTTCTCTCGTCAGGGCTAAGGCAAAAAACTCTGTATTCTTCTTCTTCTCTTGGTTATGTTCCAGAGCTATGGGCTCGACAAGCGAGCTGGATTTCCTTCACAATGGCTTCATACTATGGGCTATATCGCCAAAGAACGTGTGCCGTGACCGGCTAGTAGTTGATTGCCATGTCCGGCTTGGTTGGTTGCTATCAATTTTTGCTGATGCTGTCCTTACTGCTTTTTGATGTTCTCAGTCCGTGATGATGAGAGATTTTGTTCGAGAAGATGAAGTTCCCAACTCAATGGCCAATCTGATGGCAAGTAGCTCACCTGACGTGGATGATCTTAGTACATTATATCTCTTTGTAACGGTGTTTAGAAATGAAAATTCAACCGCACACACACCTGTGTCCGGTTGGTTGAACGACGCATCCGTGGCGTATACAGCCCAGTCGTTGGAATAGTGAGCGTTGCCAGCATGGAGGTACATTTGCGAAAGCTCTTCATCTGATATGGTGGACTTCGTCTTACCAGCCCCTGCCATTATCTATAGTTAGGTTAACGGGAGGGGGGGGGGGGGGGGGGTCAGCGTGCTTCGGCCTATTTGGGAGAAGATTTCATGATAAGCGTTTGCTATGAGTGCATAAGGCGATCGTTTGGTGTCTAGCGTTCTGGCGTCATCCACTGAGATGTCACCTGTGCTGATACGCTTGCCGAATTCCTTCGCAAGCATCTTCTGTGTTGTATATTTTGAGTGGAAGCTCATTTGCCAGTCCATATAAGATGTGAGTAGGGTGGTGAGTAGTACACCAAGAGAAGCTCTTAGATAGGAATTTGTGAGCGTTCTAAGCTTGTTTTCGATGAACTTGGGACGACACGCCATTGTGGTGCTGGATAGCTCGATTTTCGGTCTAATTGCAACCGAAAGGTCTTGAGTTCTGACTTAGGGTGGATGGGATGGCTTTTGGCAGTCATCAATCTGAGGGTGTAAGGGTAATATGATGAGGATTTTGATACCTGTTCAATCTGACAAGCCAGAATCAGGTTTGAAGAAAAATGTCTGCCTAGAAACTTCAGATGTTTTTGAGCTGGGACTTGTGAGCCTAGACAATTAAGGATAGCGACGAGAGCTTGTTACAGCAAATTGGCATCATGACTAGCTTGTCTCTGTTTATTTGCAGGTTTAGACGAGACGCGGCTTCCGAGAAATTTTGTAGCGCTGCTCCTAGTTTTGCTAGGGCATCACCGAAGGTTTTTCCAGATGAGATCAAGAGAAAGTTATCAGCGAACTGGACCATACTAACATCTTCACTAGCGATATCATGGAGCTTTCTAGTGTAGATGTTGAAGAGAGGGGGCTGAATAAACTGACCTGCGGGAGCCTACTGTATGACCGCACACTGACTGAACTTAGTGTGAGCGTCCTGCAGGACAGGAAGTTCAAAGTCCAGTCAATGAGATTGCCCTAGATATCTAGAGATATGAGCATTCCTTTAAGTGTGTTCCGACAGACTGTGACTCATATGCTGAGAATATGTCAACAGAAAGTATGATTGTCTTGAGTTTTCTATGACAATTACTGGAAATCAGGTCAAGAACTGTGTTGATGCACTGATTTACAGACTTCCCCTTGATGTAGACGAAGGAGTTTTTCAGATGGAGTTTCTTCTCCCTTAGGTGTTTGTTCAGCCTGTCCGACGCAATGCTGTTGATGAATTTGATGAAGGTAGATATCAGGGCAATCGGTCTAAAAGTGTCTAGGGCACATCCGACTTTATTTCTTTTTGGAATTGGAGCTACTTTGATTTCCCTTAGGTGAGGTGGTATTGAGTTTGATACCCATAGATCATTGAGCGAGTCCAGTAGAGAGCTGTCTCATTTAGATTTTTGAAGGCAAAGAAGGGGATGCCATCTAAGCCTGGTGCAGAAAATTCGGACTTCCTTCGAAGAACATCCGATAGCTCAGGTAAGGTGAGCGGGCTTGGAGATTCGGAAGCTAACCTATTGTTGGGGAGGCTGAGCGTATGCGTTTGGCCCGGGGAGGGAGGCCTGATGAGGGATTCGTGAAACTCGAGAGATTCAGAGTCATTCCATTTCTGATAGGCATCAGAGCCTTGAAATTTTCTTGACAGATTTCGGAAAATTTTGAAAAAGTTCCTAGAGTCAAGTTGTTCTAGGTGATCAACAAACTTGGTATTGTGAGCTGCTTTGGCTTTACGAATGGATCCTTTCAGGAGCCTGGATGTGGCTAGATACTTATTTAGTGACACATTAGAGCTTCTTATGAGCTCAGAGTAGGCTGCCCTTTTTTATCTCAAAAAGCCGTTGAATGTCCGGATTCCACCATGACTTGGGCGAGAAATTGCAACTTGAGGCAATGAGAAGGTATGTTTCTCAATGATTTCTTTACTGTCCTCAACGATGTGATCTGTCCTTCTGAGCACTTTGAGATCCTCTAAAGCTCCAGCTTCGTTTAGGAAACGTCTGGGTAGGGCAGGCCTATGTAGCGACGGCTTTAATAACGTTATCAGAACTGGAAAATGGTGTGAGCCTCCGACTTGTTGTTGGACTACCCTGATTGAAATTTTTGCTGGCGGGAGAGGATATCACTAAGTCAAGTGTGGAACCTGAACTGACCGAATATTGCAGTAGAAAAATAAACCAAAGTTAAAAAAGGAGTAATATACAAACCTGGCGCAACTTGAGTACAGCAAACGCAAGGAAAAACAGTCTTGAGCTAAGAATTAACGAGTAAAGAAGTGAACTGATGATCTGAAAAGCGAAAACGCCTGCTTGACACGTTTGTACCAGCCTTCTCCAGAGAAGACCAGCTCGTCCTTACGTTGGTTGATAGCAACTCCGAGTTTCACTTCGTTTTTATTACTGGAATTAAAACAATCCACAAGAAGTCTGACAACAGACGCCACTTCGAAATTAATGATTGTCTAACCTCAATTCTTTCTCACAAATATCGCTCGTGTGTGAAGCGCTTTTTTAGTGTCCACTTTTCAAGATTTCACAACTTTTGGCGGAAATTATTTATAATCTAACAAACTTTCCAAGTTTTCCGTATAAAAATAAACTTCGATTGATATACTTTGCAACTTCACACTAGATGAATGCTGAATACTGTTGATGTTTCTCTCGCTATCAACGAACGTTGAATGTAAAAATACTTCATTTCCCTCACTAAATTAATTAATTGCTCCTCGAAAGAAATTTTTTGCTCATTATTCTCAGCTGTCAAAATCAAATTACGACGACAAAAGTTGAATTATTCCCAACTCTGGTTACGGCGACAAATTCGGTCGGCACCATTGGGTACAGCAACATTGTATTGCCATTAGGTAAACATTTATTTGTCGTCGTAAATGTCGTGTTGTATTTTGGCCTTAACAGTCAGTCAGTTCAGATGCAAATCCTTCAACAGTCAAGTAATTACAATTTTGATTTGAGTTCAGTTTGAGTTAAGGCACCAGACATTAAGAACGATCTCATCAAATGCTTTAAAGAAATTTGTCAAATTAACGGAAATACAGCATTTTATGTGAAACCGTTTAGTTTAGTTTGGATGTTAAATTATCTTTCAGCAAAACTTTGAACGCGTTTTTCAACCTGGTTGACAACATATTAAAAAACTTCGAAAAGCCAGTCTCTATGGCACCTCATAGGGATTTTCTTATAAAAGGCTCCGTTGTATTTTTTTATTTTAACGAAGAAAATTTTCCATGAAAATTGGAAATAAAATTCGCTGGCCCGTCATTTTTTTTAAGTTATCGAAATTCCCCTGCGTGGTGCTGTAAACCTATACGTCTAGTTTTTAAATATATTTTTATTTTATTTTTCTGATGAATGTATGATGTATGGCTTAATCGCTGTCAACCGCTGAGCAGCAATTTCATCGGAGTGTCATCTTGGAAGCGGCGTACACCGCAAACTATTCTTAGATCCGAGTACAAAAATGTGTATACAGTCTTCTATACGTATATATTGACTAAAGAGTATTAATAAAAAACTTCCATTCATCGTTTGCTTCAAAATAATTACGGAAAATACACACTCGTATCGCGCACGCACCGCAGTCTGGTGCCTTAAGCAACTACAGAAATCCAGTTCTAAATTTTCTCCATAAAATCAGTTTTAGTAAATAAAATAGAATAAACCAGTTCAAAGTAAAGAATAAAAGACAGAACAAAACTACCCAAATCCAGTATTTTAATCCATCAAGGGGAATAAACAAATAAAGCGCCAGCGACCTTCTCCTCTCACCCAGGAAAGTACATTGCAGTCCTTATCGCGACGAAATCGCTAACCCGAGTTACATATCCAACACCGTTAACAATTCAGGCTCTGTCTTTCAGCAACATTTCCCACGAAACCATTTAAATTCATTCCCATAGCTCCATATCCACTTCGCTGGAAATACGAAACTTTTATTTGTCTGAAAATATGATTAGTTGCATTTTTTAGCAAGTAGAATAATTCTATCAGAAAAGTCAATTCCCGGCGAACTCTTGTAACGCGAAGTACGAAATAAAGTCTTTATTTAAGAATTAAATCTTTGATTTTTTTTATTTCTCGGGAAAAATAATGAAAAAAATAACTAAATCCATTACAATTATATTATTTTTAAACAAATCTTCGACCGCACTTTTCTTCGTTACACACAAAATTGTGGATTGAGACACCACATCCGCCGCTACATTTTGCACCTCAACCAGGCTCTTATTGTAAAAAACGCATTTTTTTTCTTTTTTCACTTAATTGTGTCCATTTAGCCTGCATTAAAGCTGATACATTTGTCACTAACATTTTTAAATTGTTTATGCTTAAAAATCTGTCGAATGAATTGAAATTTGTCACATTAATGCCTCCTTTTGTCTGTCAGGGGTCCTTTAATATCTAGATATCGATACCCTATGTCCGTCATCGAAAGAAAGAAGAAATAAACTAGTACGAGTGTATTAGGTTTTTTTAATTCCTGCCCCTTTAATACCAATAATAAAAGAATAATAATAATAAATCGAAAAATTGAATAGATAAATTTTGAGATTCATTCTAAGTCGAGTAATGAAAATAAATCCAGCTAATTCAATTTCCAAAAGTTATTTGCAAAATCATACTTTTTGCTCAAAAATGTATGAAATTCAGTTAAACCACAGAATTGAACGAGTAAGCCCCACCTCTATCTTCCCTTACTGATCTTACTTTTAAAATTTACGGAATGCACGTTTCTACACTGCGTTAATCATAATCGCTGTTAAATTGCTGATAACTATGAATTGAGAATATCGAAAAATACAATAATTTTGAAGTCAAGGTCATAAAACTACGAATTAATAAAGACAAGAAAAGAGAAAGGAAATCGCGACATTAGATATTTTCCACAAGAATGCATTTTTTATGTTTATTTGTTATTTTTCATACAATTTTGCATTAAATGTACTTATGTATTAAGAATGGAAAGTTTACGCTATTATTTTACAGTTTTTGTGTTTTATATCTTCCTTGCATTAATTAAGTATACTTATTTTAGCTCCATTTTTTTTTTCATTTTTAGTTTAGTGTATATTCTAAACTTGCCTTCATCTTTATATTTATAATGCAATAAATGCCAATAATTAATAATATTTAAAGCTTAAAACGAAATAGACAACTTTTTCAGGGTTGATGATATCATATTTTTTTCATTCTTTCGGTTCATTTTTTTAAATTAGCTACATAATAAAATATATATATATATATATATATATGAATATGCGAATATATATATATATATGTGAATATGCGTATATATATACATATATATGGCTATATACTTCTATACGTATATATACTTTTTTTTTTAATTATAAAAACGAACTAGATAAAAGATATTTTTTATGTGCAATATTTACAACTATCTACTATCTTGTTTTCTATCTTTTATTTATTTTGTGTGTATAAATTTCACTTTTATTTAGTTAAATATATGTATCTTTTATACTTTTTAAGATATTAATTCGTACATCAGTTATAGAGAGAAAGAGAGATAAAAAGTGATGAGGAACAAGAAGGCTACAAATTGTGCATACATATGTACATAAAAATATATTCGGATGTGCAAAGGCACAGAGAACATTTTATTTTAAACAATACAGTTATAAAAAAAACTCTTGTTTGAAATATTTTAAATTTATTCTGCATTTTTTTAACTAAATATTGCTTATTTATTTATTACTAGATAGGGTAAATAGTGGTACACATAAGCCTTTGCCCATATTAGAAAATTTTCAGAATGCGTTTTCTTAACAAGCTGAAATTTCAGTCAGAGCTACATTATAGAAATTACGTACTGTAGATTAAATTCGAATATGGAAACAGCAAGAACGACAAAGAATGAGCCTGACTCGTACCTTTCCACCGAATGTTTGGTTTTCATTTCATTTCTGAAGTATTCATATTATCATCCTTACACCAACGAATTAACAGGAAAATAATTGAAGCAGTATATTTAAAAAATAATATTTTACTATCGTTTTATGTAATGTCTAATAAGGAAATGAAAAATCAAACAAATTTTCACAAAATTTTGCGTTCCCATTGCAGCACGTGTCTTTAGCGATTTTATTTATGATATTTTTTAGGATACCAACATGCCATCACCCAACAATTATATGCTGTGCTTTATTGCTTTAACTTTAACGAAGTCAACATGATTCAGTAAGAGTTCATAAAGCAAAAATCACACAGAAAACTTTTGTTTTTTTTTTTTGTTCATGGAAGTGCAAAGTTTAACTCAAAGCTCATAAGATGTACAGCAGAAACACGCAACTGTGTGGTAGCAGATTCTATAAATAATGTTGATGACAAAGGTCAAAATATATACGACCTACTCACTTCAACATATAATTTTATTCATGGTATGATGAAACCCTTTCACGAACTACTTCTTATTGGTGATTTTAGCTTACCCAATATACAATGGGTCTAAATGAAGATGACGACGACTATCTTCCTCTTAATACATTGTCAACAAAGGAATCACTATTCCTGGACACTATCTCATCCCTTGGTCTCAGATAAATCAGTAATGTGAAGAATGACATGGGTAGGCAGTTGGACATGGTTTTCTCTACCCACGTGGGTAACTTTTTAGTCGAACCTAGCCCATTTTTAATGTCTACTCTTGACAAGTATCACCCTCCTTTACTATATACATATTGTATGAATATGCATATTGTTTTGAAACCGAAAAATATTACAAACTGTGACGAAACACAAAACTTCTTCAATTTTAGAAAGGCTAACTTTTCGGAACTTTTCAGTAGATTTACATCTATTGATTTCATCTCATTACTGTCTACCAATAATGTTGACGACGACGTTTCCAAATTTTACATAACTATTTTCAATTTATTTTCCTCTCACGTTCCCTGTGAGCGACAGCGGTTCTCTAAAACATCTCTGCCATGGTTCAATAAAGAACTGAAACGTCTTAAAAATAGAAAGAATAAATTATGGAAAACTTATATTGAGGGACAAAGACATTACAAGTCACATCAACATCAAGCTATAATGCGTTCAAAGAACTTTCCTCTAAACTGTATGATGAGTATATTCAAAGCATGCGTTCGATATGATTTAGTGACCCACGTATCTTTTTTAAGTTTACTAATATGAAGAAAAAACGGGCAACTAACCCAATACCATGAGGTATAAGGATTTTGCAGTGAAGATTCGTCTGAAATTTTCAATATGTTTGCTTCATTTATTGATAATTCATTCACCTCGTCAAATTTCCAACCTCGAAATAATAACCTTAGTCATATGAACGACTTCCATAACGTGTTTCATTCACTATCCCCGCAATTACACATGAGGATATACTTGATCATATTAATGGGCTTCCAAATGACTTCACAACGGGTCCTGATGGAATCCCTCCAGCATCTGAGAATTATTTTCCAAAAATCGCTCGATAGTGATTGTGTTCCTCAGCTATGGAAAATTCTTTTATTATACCTGTCTACAAAAAAGGCAGTAAAAATGAATCTCTAACTCCTATTGCAAAATTATCTTGCATGCCCAAGTTATTCGAATCCACCATTTACTCTCAGCTATCAATTTCCTGCAAGAATTTGCTCTCTTCAAACCAACATGCGTTTATTTCGGGCAGGTCTACAACCACTAACTTATTGGAATTTGTCTCGGATGCCATTAACGGGTTTGTAAAAGGCTACCAGACAGATTGTATTTATACAGACTTTAGTAAAGCTTTCGAAAGTTATCCCACTCCGTGATACTGTTTAAAATGGAAAAGTATGGATTTCCCCTAACATTTCTAAAATGGACAGTCACATTTAGATAACAGAACATACCAAATCTATTTCCGCCATTCCATCTCTAGAGTCTTGAAAGCATCGTCTGGCGTACCTCAAGGGAGTTTTGGGCCCGTTGCTCTTAATTCTATCTATTGACGACATTGTCTCTGTTGTGAAGCACTGCAGTCTTAATTTATGCCTCGTCTGGTCTCCTTTTTACTGTACACACATCGTCCGTATGGAGTCTGTTCAGCGAAACTTCCTGCGCTTTGCTCTCACGACACCTACCCGGGAATAATTCATTTATTCTTCCACCCGATGAGGATCGCTTGCAACTTTTAAATATGCACTCGCTTGAGAAATGTCGCATGTTGACTCCCCGTTGGTACTTTTTCCGTGATAGCAGGCACAATTTGAGAAGGCTACCTATGTTGGAAGTTAACTCCTCAAGGTCTAACTTTGGCATGTACGAACCTATTAACCGCATGTGTATTACTGTTAACAATTTGGCTGAGTATTTTGTTGTTGAGGATTCTAAGCATTTTATAAAAAAAAAAAAAGTATATATAATATTTAATCTTTTTAGTTTGATTTAATTTCGTTTTTTATCTTTATTCTATGTTGCATTGCATGTCATTTCATCCGGTGCTTGGCTTATTTATTAAACGTGTCACCACGTTAAACAAAATTTGCAAGAACGATGGGCTTTAATCGGTGGCAGCTGGAGCAATATATTGATAACTTAGTGTGCTTACAATAAGTTTCACGGCTGATAGAATCTATAACAGGCTCGACACGAGTGTTCAAACCGTTCAAAACGAAATACCCAGCATGCGGGCAAGGTAAACCTTAAATGGTTGTGTCGCAATTAGTGATAGTGCCCAATATGTACCCCCTATTTTGATGCTTCTGAAAGGCGACCCAATTGGTTGTGACGTGAGCGTAACTGGCAGACTACATAAATACTCCAACTTTCATAAAATGGTTGATCACTTTGAGAAATTGACAACTGCTACTCAAAGAAGTAAAAAAGCTAGAATTGCTCTAAGACAAATTCTTATGATACCATAGATGAATGCCCGATGAAATTTCGTATGGTATCCATTTGTGCAACTTTGATTTTTGAAGTGGTTTTCCGCATATACATATTTCTATAACGGTTCGTCGGACAGAAAAAATGATTATAACCATTTCATTATAGGATTGATTGTTTTCGCGGTATATATACGTAAAAGTCATAAATTTTTATATGACTACACCAAGAGGTTGCCTGATTTAGCCTATTTTTGAAATTATATTTAATATTTATATGAAAACACTGTATTTTCAGGCAATGTCCAAATATATCTATAGTGAAAAACGAAATATTCTTATAGCAACCATACGAAGAAATTACCCGATTCGTCCCATTTTCGAACTTAATTTTACTTTTTTTTTAAAGTACGTGTGCAAAATTTGAACTCTCGAAGTAGAGGCGCTCTCGAGTTGTCGTACGGACGGGCGGGAGGACATTCAAAAATCAAAGTAACTTTTAATATTATGCGTGAGTGTCCAATCCATTTTGCTCTACCATCATTATGCTTTCATAATCAATGTTACTAGTTCTTAATAGATCTGCCTCACACAACAGGTCAGAGACTTATTACCTATTTTAAAAATAATCACATTCATTTGTTAACCTTGCCCATCACACAGTGATTATAAAACGCAATCATTTGACTGCATTTTTCAAAGCCTTCATAAACATTCTTCGTTCTGCTGCTGATAATTGAACAGAAAGTTAGACAATTCCACACCAGACTCTTCCCGTTCCATAGTTTCAAGCTCTGTTTGAACATCACCAAACGATATCTTTCCTTTTACGAAGATTAAGATGAAAAGGAAACGTTTAGGAAAACGACTGAAGCCCACACTATTAACATTTACGCCAAACAAGGAATGCTTGAAAATTCTTAAATCTGAGAATGAATAAGCTCTAAAGCAGAAAAACGTCACCAAACCTGAATCTTCCGGCTGTATGGAATCAAAGATATTCTTCATACAACGACAAATAACATGCGCTTTTTTACAAGTGAACTCTCAGCACATATTATGTTTTTTTCTTTGAAGACCTAATATTTCCTAATGCCTACAATGGTTTATTATTTATTGTCACTTATTCCGAATAAAAATATTCCTAATTTTACTTTAACTGTTTTTTGACTTGTTGGTGATTTATTTTACACAGGGGGGTATAGTCAAATTTCCGCAATTTCGAAATATTTCATAATAAGATACAATTACGATTTCTATATACATATAAACATGATATGAAAGAATATAATCTATTTTTCCGCAAGGTTTTTTGAAAAATAATTGAACCCTGAAATTTAAAAAACACAATAATATTGTGTTCTCGATATATATTGGTTACTCGGGAAGTAGCGATTTAATTGTAGGATGAATGTAAAACGTAGGTGCGCGATTAGACAAATGGTCTTGCTGATTAGTTGTGTGGATTCCAAAAGCCACATAATTGATTTTCGTTTCCTTACTATGCATTTATGTAATAAATTAATAATTTGTTTTTGTCATATATGAACTACCTTAATTAATTTTCATTTAAAAACGACTTCCAGAGCTCCTTAAAGTAGAATTAGAAAAATAATAAAAGAACAAATCACCCTTATTATCGTTGTCACTTTAAGTGAGAAATGTCGTTTCGACACAAAAATGGTATTATGGTTGTCGTTTAAAGTGACATTTGTCGAAAACATACGACCTTGGACGTATTACTGTTGTCGTATTAAGTAGACAAATGTCGATGTAAGTGACAATTTTACTCACTTGGATTTCGTAAGTGACAGCTGTTAGATGTGTGTAAGGAAAAGGGAAAATGCAAGCAGAAAATGATAAATTTTATAATGGCTTTCTAAGTTGTTCGTTAAAACATAAAATTCAATAGATTTTTATAAATTAAATTATTTTTTTTTTTGCAATTTTAGTGCAAAAATTACAACAAATAAAACAATTTGAAGTCATGATAGATTTTATGGTGAAGCATCCTGTTATAGATAAAGGGCTAAAATACATCGAGTTTACATATTTTTTTCTTTTAAACACTTTCAAAAATAACAATAATACCACAAAATAAGACAAACCTCACTTTTGTCTACACCCTGACGCATGCCCTGATGCTATCTGTCACTTTAAGTGACAACTATAATAAGGCTTCGAAGAAAAATGTCACGTCACACCGTTCGACAACGAAAAGTGAAGTGAAGTGAGAGTGACTGCGAAGCTTGTCACTTTGGTGACTCGACAACTGTAATAAGGGTATTGTAATTTTTTATTATGATAATTAATTATGAAAAAGAAATAAATTGCTTCATTTTAGGATTGCATATGACAAAAGAAAAAAACGGAATTCTTGCGTCCATCCGTCTGTCTGTCACAGACGTATTTCTAGAAAACAACGTGACGTAGGAATGTGAGATTCGACAGAATGTTAGATTTTTGTGGCGCGCATTTATTTCGACGGTCAGAGAATATGTTTTTTTTTTAATATTTTTAATGGGCTGAGTTGGGCTCCCTCAAAAAACAATTGATCAATCTTGCGTCGTCAATTTGAATATTTTTGAAATTTGACATATTTGACATATTTTGAATTAATGTTCCTGCACAATGTGGCAACATTCATTAATTTTCCAGTTATCACAGGCAAGTTGGATTAAATTAAAATATACACACTTAAATTCGGTCGATCGACTGTTCGTACTGAAAATTTATAACTCATGCTGGAAGAGGAGTGGAGAAGTGATGAGAGGATTCACTGATACGAGCGAGAAGTTCTCTATAAATGCCTCTATAATAGGCTTCATAGGCATATACTACAGAAGTTACATGATCAGTCAAAAAAGTTACCACAAAAATAAATCCCCACACCGGAAATGCCGCATTTTACCCTCCACCAGTCGCCTTATCCAAAACATATTAAACTTGTCTTCACAAGATCTAGGAGATTTGTATGAAATGCAGGACACCCACCCTGTATATTTTAACAAAGCTATGTGTATTCTTTTTTGAACCATAGACGATGAAGTCATAGGGTATACTTTGTCTCCGTTTGTAATGCATAGAAATACTGATGTAGAGCAAAATGGATATAAACATCAAAAATTATTTTTATTGCATGACCGTGAAATTTTGCACACGGCCTTTTTAAAAACACTTTTAGTTCGAAAATGGGACAAATCGGATAACCCCATACAAAAATTTCGCTTTTCACTATAGCCTGAGAACGCGTCAACGTAGAGAGCTGAAATCTTGTGCACGGCGTCGTCAGTGCCATCTTTACGCATGGGCCCGCAGGCCCTGGGTCCCGTGATCCATCGGGCTCCCTAACCCCTGTGATAGTAGACCAAACGATGGCTAATTCTTCAACCAGTAAGACAACCTCTTACAAGTTACGTTAACTGTTAGACTATGACTGTGTTTGCAGCCCCTATTTCCGGAATTTTTTTATGGTATACTTTCAGCAGCCAAGCTTAATGTGCAGCGCACGAAATTAACTTAAAGGCAACTAATATTTTACGATTTTTTTTTTATTATGTAGCCACAAGAAAAGCAGTGCTCCACAAAATAAATACAGTTAAGTAGAATATTGAGTAAACAAAGCTTTTATATGGTGTGTGCATTTCCAGTCTGCATTCAAACGTGAATGTGAAAGCAGCAATTTTACTGCGAAATTAGTTTAAAAGCAACGACTAAAATTTCGATTTTTGTCAATGTTTTTTTTATAGCTGTTCGATATATGGACAAAAGAACGCAATTATCTAAAGAAGAAAAAAAAGTTATCGATGTTTTCCGTCACATCAATTATTCAAACCGGGCTATAGCAAAGGAAATTGGTCGATCCCCTTCTAATTGACAATTTCTTCAATCTGCGGGACATACATGGCCAAAAAAAGAATAAGGGCGTTCCGAAGAAGGTCACTCTGAAGGATGAGAATTTTTCGAGCAGCTACGACGTAAAATCTGTCGGCATCGCAAATCAACTCAAAGCTAAGGCTTCCGGTGACAGTTCGATGAGTCCAGTAAATTCATTCGTCATCACCATACACCAAAATAATAGCGAAACCCCAGCCAACAAGTCAAAGGCAAAATCGGATGGACTCTGCTCGACAGCATATGAGTTGGTCCACTGAATGGCACAAGGCATTGCCGTCTTTATGTTTCAGCCATGACACAAAGCGATTTTGCTTTTTTTTTTTTTACTTGCAAAAGTACGAAATCGTATTACTCTAATACGGTCCGGGCGTTTGTCAGTACTGCTGGCATGATTTACGTCGAGATAAAGAAGTTAGGTGAAGTAGGAATTTTGGTGGCGGCAGTTTCATGTTATGGGCGAAATCTGGTCGGAAACCGAACTAACTGAATTGAAAAACCTAGTGGATTCAATGTCCAATAGGGCCTTCGTGGTTATTGACTCGAAAGGTGAATCTACAAAATATTAAATTAAAGCATTGTATTATAATATTCTTATAGTGAAAGTGCCTTTAAGTTTATTTCGTATCTTATTTTATAAGTTTTGAAAAAAACTGTTTCTAGAATGTTGCTTTTCTTTTCAATTTTATATTTAGTAGTAGGTACTTTTTAATTATTAATAATATATGGACAAACTAAAGATTTCTATTTTCATAAAAACATAAAAAACCTGGTTCTTTAAGTTAATTTCGTGCAAAATATAAATATCTAGAGCAATAGCATTCACTGCTTACTGTTGAGGTTATGCTGCTTGAATTAACGCAATTCACGTGCTGCAGCGGCACTCACGTATATTGTGCAGCAAGCACATATGCATAAAAATAAGGAAATTAGGACACATAATTATTGTCAGTTTAGTTGTAAGCAATTATTGAACATAAAAATCAATCATTTGTATAAAGAGTTTTTTGTAGTAATAAATTTTGATAAAAGGTAACGAGGCGTTTTTACATTTCTACTTTGCTACTATACCTGCCTAGCGAATTCTCCCAAACCAAGGAGTTCAAGAGGTTTTTCTCATTCTTTCTTCAGCACACAAACAGTTCTTTTAGATATTTTAACTACCGATCAACCAAACCCATTTGATATGCGAGTCTTCATAAATTGTAACTTATCTTAAAAAATAGGAAAACATATTTGTCAAATTCAATTCAATACCTAAATGAAATTGCGCTCATGGGTTGGAAATGAGCAATTGCATGTGCGCTTTCTCCACTCGCGGGCGCGTGGTGCATTAATATTAATGGCAACAGTTCACACACACACACACAAGTTTTTAAGAACTGAACGCGCAAATGAGTCGTAAATTACTCATGAGTTTTTCCATGTGCGCACATGAATGTGCGTCAGAAAGTAAAAAAACTATGTAAGTGTGTAGGGAGTATAAGAAGAAAGAAGACGGCACGAAAATTCCTTTAATATTATTTTCACTTCATTTGGAGGGAGATAGAGATAGAGTGAGCGTGAGAGAAACAGAGAAAGGTAGACGGAGAAAGAATATTTGTTCATAATAATGTCAATGTTGTTAAGATTAACTTTTTCGATTTATATTTGCTAATTTATTATATGTAGATCAGCCCATATGAAAGGGAATATGTTTTAGTAGAATGCAGCAGATCTCTGTAAGAGTGAAGGGAAAGGTGCACATAGAAGAGTTCGACGAGGGGCCGAAATTGTAGAATTATGTTTCACGCTTGAAAAAGCAATAGATATATATTTATCGTAGAACATATTGTTATAATTGAGACATAAGCCATTGTTATTAAAATTTCCAAGCTTTTCTTCCATTAGAAAAATTGAAAATATAATTATCTTTCAAAAAATAAATACATACAAGTTTTTTTTCTCATTTCACTTGCTTCCTCTATTAGTTCTGCAGATGAAATTTTGCAGAAAAGTACTTATTTTATATTTGTCCTCGCTAGGCATCATTGCTGCATATAACAAACGAGAGCATAAGAAGCAAATGGGTGTATGTAATTTTTTTCTGTAGTTTATTTCTGCATTTGAAGATTCATGCTTGCAAAAACTTCTTTTCTCTCTTTCACTCCTTCATTTGACGACATGATAATGAGCTTATTGGTAGTAGATAATCAGCACAAAAGCCGTAGTAATACCTCATTTCTGTGACTCGCTTTTGGCTAACATCAGACCGAGCTATCTTTCCTGTCAGGAACGGATCCTGCTACTCTGTCAATCAGGGTGAAGTGAATGTGTTGGCCTTGTCGGCTGTGTATAATGCAGATGATTAAGTAATAGTTTAAAACAGTCTTTATTATACCTTTGCATAATTTTAACTTCTTCTAATCATTTTCTCCGTGCTTGCTGGAGATGAAATTATTGGGTTGTACCATAAAGTAATAAAGGTTAAAGAGATGACAAGATTAAGTTTGCTTTGCGAACCAATATTTGAAAGCTCAATCTGAAAGTTTGGATACAATCGTCAAAGCTTTTCTTTCAGAGCTCGCGTCTTCTGTATTGAATTTACAGCCCACTGTACCAGCAGGCATCACATCAAGTCAAGGCATGGATGTACTGAATGGAGTAAATGGAACACTACCAAATTTTACCACGGTAGATATTAATACGCATATTAATGTGTTACTTTTGGAAGCTCTTTTGATACAAAATATTATTGCTCCACGCGGAAGAAATATTTTGCGGTGATATACAACTGATATGGAGGTATTGCTGCGTTTTTTTTTCATACTGTACTGGTTCATTGGAAATTTAAATTAATTTCATTCTATAAAACGTATAGCCATGATTTTTTCGTGGGGGCAAATTATCAAATTGCATTTCAATTTTCACAAAATGCCAAAATAGATCTAAAATATTTGGTTTTAATTCTAAAGTTGTAATTCTTCAAAAGCTGGCAATTTGATGATTTTTATTCATTTATAAATCCGTGCATCTCCTTTTATAGGGATCAGGAAAAAAGAACGCAGCATTGTAATCGTAATAATACTGCAAATTATATGCAAGCAAATTTCTTAGACGGCGATTTTTTTTTCGCAGTTGAATACAGTGTTTTTATCTTACAGACGTAAATATAATGAAATAGTTGATGAATAATTCTAACAGCTCGAAATGGGAACATTTTTACAAATTCATCAATTATTTTTTCCCCTACGTCGATGTACTTCATATTGTGATCGTGTGATATTCAAATTGTAGGTACAATTATATTTTAAATCCCCATCGATATACGTTAGAAAAATATTTTAACAAATTTTTTAATTTTATAAACTCATGATATTTATACCTTAGATGAAGTCTCATAGGGTATGCAAAGCTTGTCATTCCGTTTGTAACGTAAAGAAATAATGCTGAAAAAATCCAAATGGTTTGGACACCCACGCATATCTATAATTAGTTATTTAGATTTGCATATCCGTCTGTCACCACAATAACTTGAGAACACATTTATTGTTTGTTTCAAATTACATCATTTTGCTTATACTTATTGAGAAAGCAGTTAGCTGAGTACTTTTTGATATACTGGCAAAGTTTTCAGAATGCAAAACCCTATGAAAATTGTTATAACGATTTTTATTGTCCGACAAACCAGTACAGTATAAAAAAAACGCAGCTAATACAGGCATCCCTCGAATAGCACGGTACTTGAATTGCACGAAGTCGCGAATAGCACGGTTGAAAATTGTGACAACCCTCGAATAACATGGAATTCGAATAACACGGAACTCGAATAACACGGAATTCGAATAACACGCGCATATTACTGTTAAATATTAACTCGATCAAACAGTACATTACTTATGTATGCACATATACACATCGTCGGCTTACAGGGAAAACTGATTGCTTTATCTGTAGTATGTATTAATAACGCAGTAGTTAGTTCTTCTATCTACTATGCATGGCATATATTTAAAGCGGGCAAAATACTGTTGGCACATCGAAAGTCGAAAACGAAAACGCTGAACCGAAAAACTCACTTTTCAGGGAATATTTCCAACTAAACTTAACTAAAAGGTCAAAAAATTCTTATTTTTTTATTATTCGCAAAAAATTGTTATTTTTTTACATTGTTTCTCGAGAAAAGTACATTTCATTATTTTTAGAAACGAAAATTCAACGAAAACGTGCACCTCTCGAAAAACAAAACAAAAAATTAAAATCTTGCAATATTGAAAAAATAAGAATTTTTCGACCTTTTAGTTAAGTTTAATTGGAAATATTCGATATTGCAGGCTGGAAAAGTGAGCTGTTCAGTTCAGCGTTTTCGATTTCGTCTTTTGATATGTCAACGGCCTTAGCTTTAAGAAGGAAAAGAAAAAGGCATTGTTTTTTAAATTTTATGTAGAACTTATTCGTGTAAGCTTTTAAATCGAAGTATGTACACAGAATAGTTTTCATATCATAGAAATATCATTGCCCGAAGAATTAGGTCGATAAAACATAAAAGTTGTGTTTTTCTTAAAAATCTGAGATGAATATACTATTTTATTAATAAAATTATTAGTTTAGCTCCCATTGGAGAAAAATTTTGTTTTAAAGTGGAATAATTTTCGATTTACATTTCTTCGATTCTTGTTTTGATGTGAAAGTGCCTTAAGAAAATACAAATCAGGAAATAATTTTTATTTGTGATGAGAAAAATATTAATCATCTAATAACGATTATTATTGATGACCTCAAAAAATAAAAACCTTTCATAAGCATTTCATAAGGACTGAAATCATATGTACGTGAAGTTTAATCGTTACAATCCGTTTCAACTACTATACAAAAGAAAATATCATCAGATTTTCTAGGGAAATTATTAATACGAGGTTTCGGAGAGCTAGCATTAGAGACACTCTTCACAAATCTATGCGACGGCTTATAATAGTTTTTACAACCCAAGAACGAATTTAACAGTAATAAGGAGAAAAGCTAGAATTGGCTTACGACAACTGCAAGTTTGATTGTTATAGTGGTTTTTCGCATATATTCCAAGAACGATTCGTCGGATAGTAAAAATGATTATAACCAATTTCATCGAATTATATATTCTGAATAACTTTTCAGTACAATAAAAACGTCTAGGGCTCGTCGTTTCCACTATATACGTAAAAGCCACAAATTTTTTTGTCACAGCACCAAAAGGTTACCCGATTTAGTCCGTTTTCGAAATTGTATTTACTATTTCTATGAAAACACTGTGAAACTTCAGCTCTCCACGTCCACGTGTTCTCAGACAGTGCTCAAATATATGGTGAAAAACGAAATTATTGTACGAAGGAGTTAATATGGCGTGTACTATTTTCGAATTTAAATGTACATTTTTTTTTTTAAAAGTTCGTGTGAAAAAGTTCAGCTCTAAATAAACGCGTTCTCGTGTTACTGAGAGGATAGACAGACACTAATATCAATCTTTTACTAATACATTTTTTCTAGTTTTTAAAGTCTTACTCTTTGCGGTTTACATCAAATTGCTCAATATTATTACTCGTCGTTTTTCTTTAATTAATATAATATATATATGTATATAATATACGTTGTGTCTCATTGCTTGAAAAATTAATTGAAAATGATCCAAACATTCTAAAATTTTCTGTAATAAAATATATCATATAAAATAGTAAACATAATAGTAGGAATTAAGTACAAAGTTAAAAGAAATATTCAAAACATATGGTCGCGTATTAAGAAAGTACCCAAGATATTCGAGATACATACAATATTAAAAAAAAAATGCTTTATAATAAATATATGTGGATTTTCTGTGGAATCGTTCACATTTTTATAGCAATATTATTCACATTTTTGAAGAATACCGTATAAGCTACTATTATCCTAGATCTTTGCAATAACTTAACGTTTAAAAATCTTAAATATGCTATCTATCTGTTTGAAAAAAAAAATCCTTGTTTCTTTTAATATTGTTCAGAAATAAAAATAATGCTAGTTACTTTTTAAAGGAATGTCTATGTGCACGAAACGTATGTGTATAGTCTTCCAAACGTAATATTGCTTTGTGTTATCATGTTAGTGTGCATTGTAGTTTTTGATGTACTATAATTAAATCAAGTAAATCAATAAGTTGATAGGTTGAATCGAAAAATAAAATTTATGCATTGATTTACAGCATAAAATTTTCTGGATATTATTAATTCAGAACGGAATATCAAAAGAGCTTAATATTTACATACATGTAAATATATATTTTTTTCATTAATGTACGTTCGTTCAGAAATGCTGTATAAAAAAAATGCAGATTAAGTCTAAACTATTTTTTAATATAAATGTGAGAGAAAAAACTAAAAACAAAAACTAACTTAGGAGAAAAGAAGTTAAGATAAAACTGGATGAATATAACATTTTATACCTTTTTCTTTGTAAATATTTAAATTTTTTTCTTAAAATTATACAAAAAACATTCTTTTTCTTAGCATTATTTATATTATTACTCACATTTATAAAGCGTAAATAATGTTTTTATTAATGTTTTTCTTTTATTTCAAATTTATTATTTTAATAATTACTTACTATTTTAATTTTCTTACATCAGGTAGCATTTTTAAAGTAAGACAAAAAAAAAAAAAAAACATAGCCTTTCAATGTAATTGTAATGATTGATGCCAGCGAATATGAAGATTTTTTAAGTAATTAAAGCATCTAATAAATTTTAAAAATGTTCCCGTATTTCGTGTGAAAATGTCTGCAAGTAAAAGGTTTTCTGTATAAGATGCAATAATATCACAGTAGTAACGAAAATATATATGTATAGGAATATTCGAAGAGAATTTGCGTCGCAATATTACATCTGGATTATATTGTAATTTGTTAAGGGGATCTACATTTATATATAAAAAATGAGTTTAAGAGAGCATTGTATCTTTAAAAACATGTATGTTTTCTCCTTTATAAGGAACATCTAGATTCCATTCAGTGCACGGATTTTTTTTTTTACTCTTCTCCTATGTATAACGAAAACCATAATTTTTTTTTATATTCTTTAACCATTGTTTTTATTTTCCAGTGGTGTCTACGTAGTTTTATATTTAAATTGTTGAAAGAATCTGGCACAATGGAATAAAATCATTTCATCATTAAAAAGAAAAAGTAAAATAAAAACTTATTATGTATGACTCTTTTGGATTTGGTTGGAAGAAGATGAAGAAGTAATATTGCGAAACCTGCAATTTTACAACAGAAAAGCCTAGCATGCAGAGTAAATGTAAGATAAAACAAATCATTAGGATAATGAGATCAATATTTTTCATTTTAAGAATTCAAGTTTTGTTTCTCTATGTTTCAAAAATTTAAAAGCGAAAAATGGCGGTGTTGTGGAAAAGTCCCCAAACAATTTTACCTATTTACTACATATATACTTATAAAAATTTAATCAAAGCTTGTTAACTTCTTTATATAAAGCATTACACGTACGATTTCTGTTTTTTTTTTTTTTTTTTCAAGAAGTAATAGAGTTGTACTAGAAGTGTAAGCGAGAAATTGTTTTCCAATTTTATTCTCCTAAGTAATTTTTGTTTACTTTTTTTTGTATTATAATATATATTCGAATTTCAATTTTGCATATAATCTTTTTGTTTACAAAGGCGTTTTCAAAATCGCATATGTTACACTAAGGACTTAGGCGCTATAACTATGTGAAATGATTTTGCTTTTCCTCATCTTACTTCAAGCCAAACCGAATGCTTGAATTTTTTTTTGTCATGGAATGAAGAAAATATAAATAATATGTTTTTTGTAAATAAGTAACGATGAGAAAAACGAGTTTAATGTATAAAAACATGGTTGAAATAAAATTAAATCACTTTTTACTTCAAAAAATTTACATAGAAGGCTGAGTAAAAACGAAAACATAGAAAGCATTTAAAACAAAATACTTGGTAAAGAAGAAAAGGAAGCGTAGAAACAAAAGATAAATATTTAACTAACAACTATCGACTATGTATTATTAGTGAAACGTTTCTCTTTATTTCGTCCAGTCGTTCGTATCGAAGCGTTATGTATGCCAACTCCTTGAGCATTGTTAATATCGTCGAGAGCCCGAAATCGAACAAACCCATGTTCGGCAACTAGCATACTGCCTGAATTAGCACTTTCCCCACTACTACTGCTAGCAGCGCCACCAGATTGATGCTGCACATCAGTTAGATTACCACCGCTTGTACTGCTTGTTATACCTGAGCCAGATCCATTTGTAATTAGATTCGCTCGTTCCGGGTTAGATGTATCATCATCCGATGGCAGCATATACTGTTGAATTGCAGCACTACTGCTGCGTTCAAGGGATGATCGATGATTTCGATCACGATAAACTGGCTTATTTCCGCCACCGCTGCAGGTTGCATTAACTGCAGCAGAATGAATATTTCGGCCCGAATTTTGAATTGGATTGCTAGTGGGTGTCCGATTATGTGCCGAATTTAATGTTTGGACACCCGACGGCCGTGATGATGATGATGAACTAGAAGAACTACCATTGCGACCATGCGTAATGCCCCCAATATTGTTTAGCGTTCCACTCTTTCGTACACCACTACGCCTCTCAAATGAATTATAGCTGGGGTAATTTCGACCGCTTGTACAAGAATGTGTCGAGTTTGCACTTCGTCGTTCGGGATTCTCATAACTCGAACGATCTAAGTGACTGGCGGTTGACTTCAATTGCTTATTTGATTTATGGTGATCACTACGTAAGCTGGGTCTTTCCCCACCGCTAAATACAGGTCGTTCAAAGTTTTGAAAATCGTAGCCCGCTGCAGATCCTACAATATGATGACCATGGGCATTTAATGGCTCTGAATAGCAATTATCAATTTTATTTGATCGCAATTCGAAATTTGGATTCTCGTAGTGATCAGTTTGGGGGTCAGTTAAAAAATCGGAATGATGATTATTTCCAGTATCCACAATCTGCGACTGATGGTGATAATGGTGGTGATATCCACCACCTCCACCACCACCCCCACCACCACCACCCCCACCAGCACCACCACCACTTGATCTTAACGAGCTTGTTTCGTATGAGCGAACGAAATCATTCGAATTTTGTAATTGGAAATCATTATGAGGAGGAACTCTCTGTCCAGTTGTGTTTACAGCTTGGCCACCCTGAGCGCTATTGCTCCCTAGTGAATTTAACGCAAAGTTGTCATCATAAATTGGTTTTCCTGTGCGCAAAGTATAAGTATGAAGATTTGTGTTAGCATTACAAACCGCAGGATAGTCAGTCTCAAAGTGCTCTTGGCTAGAGCTGGACGTGCAAGGAAAAAGAGCAAAACCGGAAACATTATGCGTATCGGCTGTCTTTTCACGCTGTAGGACACTAGATGTCCCGCCAGTCTTTAGTCCTGCTACCCAAGACATCAATGTTATTATTGCAATCTCAATAAGCCGCAACGAAAACTGATAGCCCCATTGCAACCAATCGATTTCAGATGATGGAGTGATTAAAGGTCTCGTCGTTGATATGCTGATAGCACCATAAATCTGTAGAGCAGCTAAAAGAACAAACAGAAGAGCAGTAGCGATTGTTATGTGAATGGCATACGACAGGTTTTGGTAGGCATGAATATAATTTTGGCTTTTGCTGTGTAAGACCCGTTTCAGTATTCTGTAAATGTACAAATAGAGTAATCCTAAGCTCAGACATACAAAGATATAAATTATCTGACAAATAAGCGAGAGCACTCTTGGTGGCGGAGGGGGTTGCAGGGTGTGATTGTATCCTACGCCCATTGTATTAGGGCCATGGAAACCATTACGATATACTTGTTGCTGCTGATAATAATAAGGACTATGGCTGGTAGTGTAACTTTCAACGTAATGTAGTGTAATACAAAGGCCTACATGAACACTACTTCCTACAACTACAGTCAGTGGTCGGATTAAAGAAGAATAGCGATTATTTTTATGATTTAAACTACGTATAAGCAGAAACAAAATCAAAACTGAAAAGGAAATTGTTAGAAAAGTAGCTGGTAGATTAAGAAGAATTTCAGAAATGAATAAGTGAAAGGATGAGTGGATATTATAAGCGTCATAACATAAGTAGAATATGCGTGCCATGCAAATTAAAATTAAAATAAGGTGGATGCAAATAAAGTAGGATTGATTGAACAAATGGGTTAGCTTATCGTAAAATATCATCTTAAAAATTGAGTACACAGCTAAAATGGTGAAGAGAATTGCAGACAAATAAACGTGAATGTTCCAGGCCACCGCCCATGTTGCAACACCATGCTTTACTGAGCCACTCTCGATAGTGTCCTTTGGATTGCTCTGAACAGAAGCTCCGTTTGGCGTAGATGTTGTCAGGAGACTCTTTTCATTATTAATGTTGGCTAAGTTGTGTATAATTTGTGTGGAATACACACCTTCTTCGTTTGGATTTTCAGTGGATTTCGTACTTAGTTTAATTTTTGGCTGAGTTTTAGGTTCATCCTGATCGATATTTTGATTATTTACCGATTCTCCGACCGACTCAAATCCATCACCCTCGGATGACTGAACACTACCACCATTAACTATCAAATCTTCTTTATTGACTTTTTTTACTATTATTCCAGCAATCCTATCACTGTCTTCTCTAGAATTCTTGCTCTGATTTATATTTAAAATTTTTCCATCATAGTTTGGCGATGACTGCTTCACTGGCGATGATGGCGGATGAAAATTCGGGAGTAATGCCTCCGGAAACTCTTCCTTTCGACCATTCGAGCCAGCCATTATGCGAGAAATGCTTTTTAAATGGGGGCCACTAGAACTTGAAGAGGTCTCATTGAGATTTATCCCACCTGGAGGGACATTATTAAAACCATCGTAATCCGCTTTACTATTGACTTTTTGTGACGGTGTATTTAATGCTTTCTTTCGTTGTCCGTCTTCACTATGAGATTTACCACTTCCAACAGTTGCTCCAGCGGAATGTACTCCAACAGTAGTTCCAGAATTTGCTCTTGAAGAAAATCCTTCACCTCCGCTACCACTGGTATTTAAATCAGGGGGTCTTAAGGGGATCCTTTCATGACCCGGCATTAGACTTGGTGGTGGGATAGGCCGTTTATTACCATAGGAGCCAGCATTTATGATACCAGCATCATTATTTGTTCCTCTCAGAGTCGGTTTATCAGCAAAGGGATTTTGATATTCTGGTGGCAACGGATGTGTAAAAAACGAACGAGCAGGCGGTGAATACGCGAGAATATCTCCTGAATACATAGGTATCGTTGGTTGACCTTTTTTCAAATTGTGAACTATCAAATAACAAGGTATTTTTGTTAATTTCAAAATTACTCAATATTAAATTAATATTACCAAAAACTATTGTACTTACTTGATGGCGCAGGCGTTGAATTCAATAAATGTCGATGCCTGTCTCTATCATGATTATGATGCCGATTTGGATTTGGATAAGTTGGATTACTATTACTTTTCAAGATGTCTGCATTTGGTGCAGATGTAGGCAAAGCATGATCTCTTTCTAAGTCCAATTCATAATTTCTATGATGTAAATTGATCTGTTGTTGATGTTGTGATTTTTCTAAGTACCTACGAATATTAAAAACAATGTAAATACGAATAAAAGCGATGAGAATAAATATTAAAAGGAAGATGAGAAATTTAATTAATTATCACCTTACAACTATAGTAAGGTGGGATTTGTTCTCCTTTGTATGTATTTTCAATTTAATTATAGTGAATAATCAAGCTTATAAGCTCTTAATGAGTGGTATGGTATACTTGTCAAAATACAATTCACAAATAAACTTTCAGTCAACTAATTTTTCGCAAAAAACTCATTTTACAAATATGTTTTTCTCAAATACTCGTTTTTACAACCACATACAGTTGGCAACAAGAAAATTTTTGCATAATCCTTTATCAACAAGACACTTTGACAACTGTAAACAAATTTTATGTTGGTTGATTATCCGCGCGCGCGTTTATACAGTTGTCTACAGTTGTCAAAGAATGTTATTTTTATAAATAAACTTCACAAAAATATAAAAGGCTTTGACCTTTATATAATTCAATTATATTATTTCAATATAATTTTCTGCTGTTAACCGTAAAAATTAACTTCTTCATAATCCTCTTTTTTCAACGAGAATCTTTCGTAAAATATTTTCTTTTCTTTTTTGTTGTCTCTTTTTCTATTCCAGCTTCCACAGTTATCATTTCCTTTCGAACCTCCTCTAATAAATTAATGTGTACACCCCACCACTTGATGAGTATCTATAATCTGGTGAATGCGATGATGCCAGGACCCAAGAAAGTTTTAAGTACGTGGAATGTTTTGACAAGCTTATAAAAATCTACAAAACCACTGTGGAAAAAATGCAGGCCTATTATTCACCCTAGTGACATAGTTGTTTTCAAAACAATTTGCCATTGTTTACTATCTTCATCATCAAAAGAATCTAAAAAATTTTCTTTCGATTGAAGCTTGAGCATTTCGCTACCGCATTTCGATAGGAAATTTCTCATTTTGTCCATATTTCCCCTGAAAACCCATCGTCTGAATTCTGAATGAACGCGAATGTGTGTGGTGCTCAAACAAATTTTTTTTTTTTAAATGCATCTACATGAGAAAAATACATGACAAAAGTTATTTGTTTAAGTTAAAGTTTGCTAAAATCTATTTGTTTAACTGATAAACTGCCCACTTAATGAGATAGATTTCAGTTAATCATTTATTAAGCGTCCTTGAAAAATCCATAAGGAAAATCATTTAATCCTTTTTTACATTTGAGTCAGAAGAAATTTTTTTTGAAATTAGAAGTAATATGATAAATCGTGCCTCACTATAAAATCTTTAATTAAAACTGGGAAGCTCGACAATATGTACGGGGAAAAACTTTTGTAAGTTTGTACAGAGTTCTTTGGTATTCTTTATTCTATCAGGAGGAAATTTGAAATTCCTGGAGATTCTTAGAAGTATCAGTACTTCTAAAATAGACTTTTGTTGCGAATGTGGAAAAAAACAAATTTTGAACTCAAGGAAACAAATCCGAATTTGACCTATGTGTCCACCTGAATAATAAAAAGCAAATTTTATTAAAGCCTGTTCATAACGTCCTTCCGTTCTATACATATTATAACTCAAAATGCGCCATTTTGGTTTTTTACACAATAGATCTAGTATCTAGAAAATGAATAGCCGCAGTGGCAAGGGCAATATACAAAGAACGACTATAAAATGTCATCATATTCAAGTGAAGTACCTGTCACAATCAGGAAATGTTTTTTAACCAGAAAATGGGTCAAAAAGCGAAAGATACTCTTAGTCATACCAGCACGAGTGACAATAGCCCTCTACTAGTGGATATGCATATTTACGCGTACAGTTTATTACAGTTTTCAACTGTATTAGCCGTTTCGATTTTAATCAATACATAAGATTAAAGCAATATCTATTTGTGTTGGAAGTATTCTTTGGTTCTTTCCCCTTTGATAATATTTATAGTATAAGTATATGAAATATGTTAATCAATCTGATACATAACTACGGTTTTTCAGTTTTCGCCAAATATTGAAGATATTCAATATGTATTACAGATTATAATTATATACTTACCACATTATTATTATTATTATTATATCCAAAATCATTGGCCTATCTCAATTTAGAATTTGGAACTTTTGCCAAAACTTGGATAATATCCCAACACGAGTTGTTAGAATAGTATACGTGTGTTAAAATAATAAATTGCGCGAAGAATACTCCTTAGATTTCTTGAAGGATAGCCCACCATCCATGCGGTAAGATGAAGCACTGATATTAATGAATAGATGAAACCTTGCTCAATTCAATTATTGGATATACATAATTTGTGTATTTGCAATAGACACCGACTTTAGTCCCTGGGAATAGAGAAAATGTTCTAGATGTAACATTCTTTACTGAATCAAACGATCTCAAAGTTGTAAATTGGAGGGTTTCCAAAAAAAAATTCTTTTCGGAAAACCATTGGATACTCCTCAATATTAACTCTTCACCCAAACCACCCCCGTTGGAAGTCCGATTGAAAGTCGATAGGCTCGTTTCCATCAACTAACGTGATTATACGTACTATCATAACAGCAATAGATAATTCTTTAATGACATATCCGTAGTTATTAATATTGCCTTTAGTAAATCTTATCCAGAGCGTCGGCCTTAGTGGAAGTCTTCTACAATATGCTTTATTAAGAAGACAAAGAGAGCTTTATTGAGGAGCTATTGTGAATTTATAGGAAGACAAGCGAATCTCCTAAGCTCGAGAGGATTCAATCACTGGATCATAGCATTACCCCCTTCTTGTAAGTAGTAGACCACTGATATATCAATCAAAAATACACCATAGCTGCATTCAAAAATATCAAAACAGAGGCCATTTATCACATTCTGAAGCACTTGGGAGCTGAGCCAAAACACTCGAGAAATACTTCCCAAGCCTTGAAACAGTAATCTGTATGTTGCGTTTTAGTCTAATTCTCTAAAATGTTTTATATTAGGTTTATTCGCGTACTTTTTCATGTAAAAACATGAAAAATGTCAAATTGTTTGATAGAGAGAGAAATTGAGAGTGAAACTAGAAAACTACGCGAACGGCTTCGAATAAAAACTTGTGTAACGTCAAAGAATTAAAGTGGATTACTTGATTTATTATTTAAATTATTGAATTATTGTGCTCCTATTTGATATAAATATGCATGCCGGAGAATTACTTTCTGTAGTACAATAAATAAATTTATTTTACCACTATGAATACGTAGAAATGTATTTGGAGAACATTCTACTTCTACTGGAGGAGTAGCAGGTTTTTCCATTTTTTTAAAGTAAACTAAAAACCTGAAAAATAACTAAAACCCGGCGGCGAGCGTCAAAACTGACACTTTCGAAGGTTTTACTTGACGATTTTTTTCTAGTTAAATCAAGTAATAAATTGAACGAAGGGGAAAGTGATGACAACCATTTCTCTCTGAATTTCCGAGTACGCGAACGCCTTCGAGTAAAAACTTACAAAAAGTTTTACAAGTTTATATTTTTAAGCGAGTACGCGAACAGATCTATAGATTCTTATGGAAAAGTGACTAAAATGCCATAACGCCTAAGCTTGGATAGTAGAAAAATAGTCTTCCAGTAATTTTAAGCTTGGCTCCTTACCTTCCCAAAGGCTACACTTACATACTTAACAAATTAATAAAATAGTTTTGATTAAAAAGTAACCTAACCATTTTATGTCCAATAAATCTCAGCTGAGTAATAGTTGCAATAGTGTATGTGCGGCCGTAGTCAGCAAATTTTATTGGGAAGATAAGAAAGTAAGCTTAAGATTATCATAACATCATTTTTCTGTATGAATAGTAGTCTAGGGCGCAGGTGCTATTCAAATCAATTTTTTGTCAGCTTTACATAAGAACACTGCAAATATTTTAGAATGTTAGGACTAAATGAAGACTCTCATTTAGTAGTGAGGGATTCTGTTTCATGGCTTGGGAAGTATATCTCGAGGGTTTTGGCTACATACATACATACTTTAAATACATATTTAATGTTGAAAATCGTACAAGAAACTCAAAGTTGTGTGGAAAGGAGGTCCGCATGGACTTACCACGGCCAATGTTTACCTAATAATAAGTTAAGAAGCTGGTGAGATATCCGAGTGTTTTACATTTAAAATGCACACGGCAAGAAAAGGAAGAAAGAAAGAAACAAAATCAAATTCTCTTTAAAAATTTTATGAATAAAGATAAAAAATGTGAAAGCGCAAGTTGCATGCAACGAAACAGAATGGCAAGTGTTTCATTTTCGTAAATAAATGAGAAGGGGCGGAGTTTTCACATTTTACTCTCATAAAGTTCCCGCGCTTTTCATGAAATATTGAGAATGTTTGGATTTGGACACATGTTGTTGTTGTAATAGGAAACATGTTGTTGTTGTAATCCTATGATATTTGAACAGCACGTGTTTCTGTTTACATTCGTTTTGCTCTGAAGAGATTAAGTGGGAGAACTCATGCTGGATTCTCTGATATTTTCGGGAAAAATGAGAATTTCATTTGAGAGGAATTTTACATCTTCTTTCAGCATGTGGGCCAAAGCGAAATTTATCTTTTTCTTAAAAATGGGAGGTAGTGTGGCTCGAAGTACATTATTATGAATAGGTTGAAAGGATTTTGAGGGATTTAATAAGATTTTGTCGTTCGGGTAATCCTACATTCTCTCGATTTTTGTTTTTAACTCGTTGTCTCAGTTGCACTACAATAGTGCATAGACAAGTTCCTTTCCCCCATTCATGCAAAAGACGAAAGTATATGAAACTACTTGTTTCATTCTAAAAAACACCAGAAATTTGCCCATTTTGCTCTACAGCTTCTTAACTTATTATTAGGTAAACTTTGCCACGGCTCTGGCTGTTAGTAGTCAACACAATTCATGTTTTACTAAAAGAGAGGGATTCTCATTCTAAACGACAACATTTGCAGATGACTGAAGTCATCTATCTGTTTTTGTTTTCAAGCTTAATCCATTAAGGACCGAATTAGAACTTTTCAAATGAAGAAGAGTGATACCAACTTTTGAACTCCCGCCTTAAGCTGGGTAATGTCACTCTCGAACTAAAATGCTGTAACAAAAAATTTTTGGAACAGAATATTGCTATATGATTTATATTGACGAGATTTTCCTTCAGATCATAATTCATAGTTTGACCCGATAGTATAAGTAAGGCACTGAAGAATTACCAGAGATTTATTCCGGTGCGATGAATTTGTTAGCGGAAATCTAGGTAAAACTTGTCGACAGCATTTCTCTAATTGGAGACGCGGTCGTGATTTTCCTCGAAATCTCAGACGGGTTTTATCGACCGGTTAATTCACTCACGCGCAGTGACCGGAATATGTAATGAGGCAGGACGTATGAAATTACATCAGTGATTGTATTAACAACAGTAGTGATAGTGCAGACTGTTTTGAGGCAGGACTCAGTTCGAAAGTGTAAACTTTAGTAAGTTGAAAGTATTACTACTCCAATTCAAGAAACCGATTCGCTAGATTAATGGACAATGGCGACAATCCAATGTACAAGGAAAATAGGACAACCAGAGATGTTGAAAACAACCAAGGACTAAGGAAGAAGGACGCTTCTCAGCTTCTGCCCGAAGCAGGCTGGATACGGTTGGGTCTGCCCTCCTATCTGTAGATGAGCTGAAAAACTTACCTCATCTAGACTTCAGGAGAGGTTGTTTCACGTAAAAGATCTCGCCAGAGCAGACTTCAGATAAAGCCGAAATATACGGTCTTAAAACTATATTGTGACCAAAGGCACCCCAGATCAAAAGTTACTCTTCAATACAATTAAGTGTATCAAGACGAGCACTTTCATCCTCACCGTCCCCCGGAGGATACACACGTCAATCTGCAGGTGAAATTAAGGAGGGCATATTAGAACTGTCTTCATAATACAATTGGAATCTGGTTCAGAAGCCATCATTCAGTGTAAAAACTGCTAGAACTTCGACGATGCCGCCACGAGCTGCACTGCACCATACAGATGTATAAAGTGCAATGGAGATAGGAAACCACCAACAGACGAAAAGTACAAGGCTGTCAACTGTCAGAAGGATGAACACACCGCCAACTACAAGGGTTGCCCAGCCTACAAAAGGATCACCACCGCTCGGCCGAATAAAAAAGCCTACCCTCAATCCCGTAAAGAAATCAGCAATTACGTACAAGAGGGTAAGTCCTTTGCGAGTCTTTTTAATGGTGTATGCAATATTCAAAAACCTAGAAATTTTACAATCATGGAGCCGGACCTTTTCGGTATGGACATGTTCTCTCTTCTTTGGAAAAATTCGTGCCAGAATATAGCTCTAATAAGGATAAACAGCGAAGGCAAGCTGCATATTTAGGTTTTCTGTTCGAAATATGCAAGTAAAGAATTAACAATTTATTATGATTCTCAACGTGAATTCTCCTATCTCCCACAGTAAACGCATCTCTCTCTCGAATCTACTCAAAGACGAACAACCCCAGTTCGGTACTTGCAGAATTCCAAGACACAATAAAACTTATAATTCAGTTGGGACTGCTATTCTATTTGTTAAAATCTACCAAGTAGGAAGTCGATTCCTTGCCTGCTCCGAAGCAACAGCACTCCAAGTTCACTTATCAAGTGATAAAACCATCCTTATAATTTGTGCCCACTACAAGACGAGTTCAAATTCCCTGAACATCAGATATGATCGTAATTTGTTACTATCTCTGTCACGGTGCCTTCAACACTCGCCCACAGCCTTTGAAATGATCCAGATGCAAATCAAAATGGAAAAAATATCCATAATTTGCTGAATAATAGCCTCAGCAATCTATTGGTCATATCTTACTCCCCAACCTTTCCAAGATCAAGCTCATCTTAAAGTTTTTCTCAGTGTCATATACACTTTCATAAACCAATTCGGTAACCAATCAAATTATCACTGTGAGGCCGTAGTCGCAGATTCTTACCAGATTCTTACCAACGCTTAAAGTCTTGATGTCCCAACAAATAGGAACCTCACTAGAGATTAGTCAACTCTTTGAGAAACTTAGCATGGTAATATGGATGCTGTTCAACAATTTGCAACAAAATTAGTTCTCAACACTACAAATATATAAACTTACTGCCTTCCTTAACTAATTTATATAAGTTAAGACAAGGAATGAGGAAGGCTCTTCATAGAATTCGCTGCAGGCACAATACCTAAACTTCTGTCACAAATGAATTGCTTGAGTAGATAATCACCGCTCAAACAAGGAATTTCATGATCCTAGAGTTCACCAAAAAGCTTAACATAATAAAGCCCAACACAAATTTCTACTGAAGGCGGAATAATATCCAGTCCTATCAAGATAACAACTAATGGCGCCTCAAAATATGCGGAGCAATTTGCAGAAAATCTCGATAGACCTTGCATTCAGGATGCCAGTCGAGTCAGAGGTTGATGAGTTCATTAGATCTCAACAATCTCCCAACCAAAACGGATAATCTCCATTAATCTACTTCTCTAACAACAACCGACTAATACAGGAAAAGATATATATGCTTTAACCCATTCTACACCGAATATCTAATAAAATCCAGCAATAGCAAGAAGTCATCTCAAGTTTTCTCCTGAAGAAACTTCCCTCTTTCGGCTTTCTGCTACTAGCAACAATTTTTAATAACTGCATAAACAATGGCTACTTCCTATATAAGTGGAAGACATCCAAAATTTTTCAAGTTCTTAAGAAATCCAAGGCCATAAAATATCAACGACCTCAGACCAATTGCTTTACTATCTGTGATTGGTAAAAAAACTCTAAAAACACTTTTAAAAGACGATATTCTATCCTTTAATGAAGACAGGAACATCATTCCCAAAGGGTTCAAGCCAGGCCACTCTTTCACACACGCACTTCTCGAACTGCACAATGACATGACGAAGGCCTTATTACATCGATATGTAGTTTGGATATAGCCAAGGTATTTGGCAAAACGTATATCAAAGGGTTTATTTATAAGATGATCCAATTGCAACTCCCACCAGAAATCACAAATTTGTCTATCTAACCGACAGTCTTTCTTTGAACTAAATGGAACTTTTTCAACCGTACATCCCATCTTGGCGAGACCTCGCTCTCGGTCCACTCCTCTTCAACATCTTCACCTCAGATCAACCAGCTAACGAGTCCACAATAACCAAAAGTGGGAGTTCAAGATAATTTTTGACAAAACCGACTTCATTCTCTTTCGTAAACCCGCATCAAATTCAAGGACTGTATGAATCGCAAGAATTTGCAAAAAAGCTTCCTTAACCCTCACCATCTTCAAGATCAGATCAAAAGACCCGATATATAAAGTTTCTTGATATTAGGCTCAATAAAATCTTCAAATTCAGAGAACATGCAGAAGCCACAATCAAGAAGACCAAAGTATGGTCTAATAAGTCCCCTCATAAGAAAAATTTGCGACCTCTCCAGTAAAGTAAAGCTCTTCCTATACATGCAATTTAATCAGACCGGTAATTTCCTATGCATTTTCCATCTGGTTCGCTATTAATAAGACAACTTTAGGCAAAATACTAAGCCTCGAGAGGAAAATTATAAGAGTATGCACTGGTAAGTTTTTAAAAGCCGTTACAGAATGTTCAGTAAAAAAGAGCTATTGAGGCAACGAGGGAAGCCGGAAATTTTCTTCCTCTGGACGAGTTGCTCATTGGGCAAGTTTAGAAGACCATGAGCAAAATCCAGCATCATCCCAACCCGTTAGTGGCAGAAATGGCAACGGACCACCAAATCCATACTTTGGTTGAGTACCTATCGCCCCTCACTACAGACCTTCAAGAGAAAGAAAACATTTTCATGATCACTCAGAATGGTATCCCCTTCCCCTTCTACCAAACAGGACGGGGAGAAAACTCTCATAAATGAGTTAGTCTGTAAAATGTTATGTTACATTTAATAAGGTGTAATTTTATTTTACTAGGATTAATCTTATGAATTATATAGTCATAGTTAGCTTTAGTGCAGGACTAAATAATAAGAGCGTAAATGTTAAAAATATATAATAAATATTTCATAGGCAATAGATAATTAACTACAGTTCAATCAGTGTAAGAACTAAGGCCAACTTTTATACTAACTCGTAAGTAATAGCATTCATAGATTTTGTTAAAATTTCGATAGTTATAAGCACATATTTATGAAAGAATCGTATATAATAGTTGCTAAATAAATAATCTTGAATCACCGAGTATCACAATCACAGTGGTCTAAATGTGACTGACTGAAAGCTGTTTTGGTGTTTGCGACTCTAACCTAACCTACTCATCCCCAAAATTTGAATAAGACCAATGGCACTCTTCTTGGGAGCATAGGGCCTTGCTTCTACACCAAATTCAAGCCAACGAAAAGAAAAGAAACAGATGCATACTTTAAAAAGCAAATTAAATGCCAAAAAACGTATAAGCTGGAAATTTTTTGTCTTTATTAGACTGAAATTCATTGGTTTTTTTTCGATGATAGAGGTCACCCAATTGCTCATATCAATACTTTTTAACAAAAGCAAGTGTGAATTATATGGTAGCAAGATTTCTCATTGCAATTTTCAAATTAGGTGATTATTCCCTTTGTTTGCCGTATGGCACTCGGATAACCGAAGTAAAACTTTAAGCTGGAAATTTTTTGTCTTTATTAGACTGAAATTCATTGGAAATTTATCTATCTACATTTGGAAAAAGAGACGCGTTTTTCAATAAAAGTTTCATGTAAAATTGAAAGAGAGAAGTAATCATTGTACAACTCCTCCATATTCAAACCATATTTGTATAAACGATCAGAAGTGCTAAGAACGATTTAGGTTATTAAATGCATCAAAAATCGTTGGGTGGAACCAATCACAATGCTCCTAATATAAACACGTCACAATGATCACGGACGCATTACTAACTTTGAGTAAAATAGTAATTTCGCTCAAAACCAAAATGTCTAGTGAGAAAAATCATTGTCCATTTCACTATTAATTATAATGAGCCGAATATGTGCGGGCTTTGTTTAGCACCATTTAATCGATCCAACTTTTTGTCCAAACAAGTCACTTATTAGGGGAACCTTTTTTGTTTCCTGTTTTTTAGGTTGACGCCTCTGCTTACACTGAAGGCCTTACAAATGTTACAATCCCGCAAAGGTTCCGCAAATTCCCTTGAGTACATATTATGCTGGTGGAAGGAGTGACGGAATTTTTTATAGTTAGGGTAGTTAGGTAATATGTGAGAGGAATAGATACAAAAATCCAAGGGGAACTAGGTAGGGTATGATCCATACCAACTGAGTTACCGAGGCCACCGCATGCAGGGGTCTCTACGATCTCTGCTCAGATTATTGAAAGAATCAGGTTTATTAAAGGAAATCAGTGGTGACACTCCAAAAGAAATCTTAGCTGTGGAATTGCTTAGTGATATTATGGATGCATGTATCAAGTTCACAAAGTTATTAAGAGAAGAAAGTGCTATTCTACTGAAATATTATTTTGTAATTAGCATTGTTGGTGAGATAAATTTGCAATATTATTGTCAATTTTTTTGCTCCTTGTTATTACGCAACAATATAAGGAAAAATCATTTTAATGCAAAAGAGCAATCACTCACCTAAGTGTTGTTAAAGGTGGTGTTGCTATCGTTGTTAAGCTAGGCACATAGCTATTATCAGGAATACTTCTTTTCGTGGTTGATGTTGTGCCGTAAGCGACTTTTATTAAGACAGCTGCCACACTGCGTTCTAGTTTATCTAACTTATCCAAATAATGTCCATTGCCACCCACACTACTGACAACGGTACCACTGTTACCGCCTGATGTACTAACAGCATCCCCATTTAAATTGGGAGCACTTTCTATAGCTGTAGGATCAGCAATAACGGCTTTAACTGGATTTATCACTACATCTAATTGCAAAAGGATGCAGCAAAGTAGGAGGCCACAAATTTTTTTTATTATTACTGCTACCGTTGCTGTTTTATAACATCGCAACTTTTTTCTGGATACATCTTTATATCGAGAACTTAAACTAATTTTATGATCACAGCTCATTAGCGACATGATTGCGTCGTTCCTTTTTTCTCCGATCTATGTAGTACACTTTATACTTCGTTCTGTACGGGTTTTGTCTTTAGTTAGCTTCAAATTAACTGTAGGGGACGCTGATTTTTTTTTTCTATTTTAAATGTCACATGGGATCTAAATATTACGTAGTGATGTTCCAAAATTTGGTTCGCCTTTAACTGCTTTTGCTACGTTTGCTATTACGGGTATCGCCAGCGAAGCTTTTTTTATTCTATTTGCAATGCAAAAACATTTTATGTTAACTACGGCGAATGCCAGTGGTGAATTTTATGATGCTGCCGTTGTTTCTGCAATGATTAATAGTTCGTAGTTTGATTCTTAAGTGCAACTGCCATCGAAATTTTGTGTCCATCGTAAGAATCTGAAATTAAGTGGAAGAAAAATCGATTAGTTGTCGTTGCGATATCTGAATAAAACAATATAGAAAAAACAAATTTTTAAAAAAGACTGCTTCAAAATCCGCACTAAACAATAGGAAATAACATCATTTTAATGATTTATACACATGGGGCTCGAACCCAAGACACTGAGATTAAGAGTCTTACGCTCTACTGACTGAGGTAGCGAGTAATGCCCATGCTGAGCAATTGCAACTTATTAATATTAAATTGAGTCCGCCCTAACAAACTCATATACCCAGTTATACAAAAAGTGAAGAAGGTCAGTAAGTTGAAGTAAAGTCTTTGAAAACTGAAGTGAAAATGAATGAGTACCATTAGCAAAGAATTTGAAGAAACTATATTTAGTAGTGCAAAATGTATATGTAAATTCCTCTGTATGCGTACGTCTATCTGTTTTTACCACAGTCTAGTAAGGCTGAAATATTTTTGAAATCTGTGTGAACAAGTAGAATTCCAGCCCAGAGTTACAGATGGAGAGGAGTAAAGACTTTTAGGGTCACAAAACTGCAAAATTACTAAATCAGTTTTTACAATACAACAATTTCGAATTTCACGTCTACAGGAGACAATTTCAATAAAGCTTCGAAATGAGTTTTCTTTTATATAAACATCAAACAAACCTCCAAAGATCTTGTATCTATATCTGAATTAAAATGTAATATTTCTCAGCACTTTACCGCGGAAAATACCATTCATTCAACAAATAGCAACGAATAAGGCGTTTCGTATGAGCAATAGAACATTACTCATCAGTACGACTAGTTCCTGCCTGCCTTCATTCAACTGTTTCTCTATGTTTTACACGTTTTTCGGACTACTTTGATTTTTTTTTTAATAAGTCTGCAATTACATTTGAGTTTTTATCGAACTAAATCAGAAAGTCTCATTGAGCCATAGGAATATTAAAGATTAATTACATTTTATTTTTATTTATTTATTTAACAGAGCGCTCAAGAGCGTCTTCGGCCCCAGTAATTATTTGAAACAAGAGGACTACCTTAGTTAGCTCACTTCTCCTAGTGAGCGTAGGCAGCTTAAGAAGATTTAAGCTCTGCTCATAAAGGCGAAGCGTGAGAGGATTATCCCATCGGAATCGTAGAAGTACGGAGCGAATAAATCTCCTCTGTATAGATTCCAAGAGCCTTAGAAAAATATCATAAAAAGGACATCAAACGGGGATAGCATACTCAATAAGACGTCGCACGAAACCTAGATACAAAGTCCTTAAAGTAAAAGGATCAATCAAATCAGGCGCCCATCTTCTTACAAAGCCTAATGCGGCATTAGCCTTATTGATTGTCTTGTCAATATGTAGTAAAAAGCTAAGTTTGGTGAGTACAAGTGGACCAAGGTCTTTGACTTCATTGGATTTGTCAAGAGCGATACCATTGATATGGTACGTATGTACTGAGAAATGTAGAATTTTTACGGGTGACATTAGCTTCACAATTGTCAATATTTAGGTACATGAAATTTTTACTACACCAAATGAAGAAACTGTCAATGTCTGATTGCAAAGCACAACAACCATATATCAGAATGTTAGATAGATTAATAACGTTTGGCAAATCGTTAATATACAAGAATATGTACCAAAGAGACGTCAGTATAATTACCTATATATATATGTAGTTCCCTTTGTATATTCAATTAGTTTCATATTCTTGTATACATTTGTACTTTTTTAATCTAAGCATTCCAATCACATTCTCTTGTCAACTAATTTTGTTAAACTAGTTCAGTTGAATAAACCAACCCAACTACAATCAATCAAAAGTTTTATTTCTCTTCAAAACATTTTGGTGCCGAAACCCAGGACGAAACTTTAATCACGTGTTGTAATTTAAAAACTAAGAACAAATTATAACAATCATGTAGAGGTGAAGCAAGTTACAGCGCAGCTAACTTTAAAAAAGCACATCGGTAGTTTTGTGATTAACACAAAAACAGCTGGCAAGGAAAACCTAACAGAAAGCTACATTCAAACTCAAATGGATCTATTAAAGGAGTACTGGGAAAAATTCCGAGCTAACAATGACAGAATGGTGGACGTAGCAACGTCTAAGGATCTTGAAGAGGATTATTTCCGTAACAAAATTGTTTACCTGGTTCGAGTTACTTTACTGTGAAAACCTTGGATTTCTGAAAGAAACCTTACGTGGTCTTCAACCTATATCTTCATATAATATGGAACCCTCAAGTTCAGCTTAAGCAACTATTCATACGGTCTCGTCTATAGCAAATTTTCTACCAAAAATTAATTTAACGCGTTTTGATGGGGATTTTCGTGAATGGTCTGCTTTTCATGACCTCTTTAAAAGTGTGCTTGACTCCCGATTTGATCTTACAGGGTCACAAAAACTGTACTATTTAAAGACCAGTCTTCATGATCAAGCAGAACAACTGCTATTTAACACAGCCACTATGAATGCAAACTATTCTTTTGCATGGAAAATCCTTTGCAATCCTTTCGTCGTTAGCCGCCATAAAGGCAGAATCTGCAGATGAACTCAAAAGACTATATGATGGAACTAATGAAGCAATCAAAGCTTTAAAGCGCTTGAATCGTCCTGTCAACAGCTGGACGATTAGTTAATCTTTATCACAGCGCAAAAACTCGATTCCGTCACGCGTAAAGACTGGGAAAGTTCAATTGAAATAATCACTCGCTTTCTTCAAAGCCGTTTTATATTACTTAAAACACTATAATTAATTAGTAAAACTATTAAACTTGCTTGAAAGATCCTTTCCCACGACACAAACTCCGGTTGTTTCTGTAATACAGCACAGTGCACTTCAACACCATAATTGCAAGACTCTGGAGTCTCGACTATATAAAATCCCGTTCACAAAACAATATATCAATTTGATATTTCACTGCTATTAAGTCAAAAGCACCTTTAGTTAGCTATTTATCACAAAATGTCTAAATTAAAACCGAACTTTTTGTTCTGAAATCAATGGTAAGCAACAGCATAACACATTTCTTCACTCAGAACAAATATTAAATGTCAAGCTTGCGACATCGGCGTCAGTTACACTACCAAGTCAAACAACTTTACCTACGGAAGTATTCCTTCCTACAGCAGTTGCATTTGTAAAGGATTTTTCAGGAGCATTTCAAACCTGCAGAATATTACTTGATTCTGGATCACAATCAACGTTAGTGAGAGAATCCTGCATACAGTGACTACGATTTCAACGTCAACATGCTCGTATTCCCACCAGTGGAATTGGTCCGAGAGCTCTTTCACAAAAGGAAAGGTCATACTCACCATTGCTTCGAAATTGACTTCAGAAACATTCAACGTAGCAGCGTTCATTCTTGCAAAACTTGCTTGTAAACTACCAGGAGTGCGTTCCAAAACATAGCTACAGTTGACTACAGCTGACTTAAATCGTTGCAAAACCCAGTAGTCAACTAAATTATGTCAGCTGAGTTGACTTTTGTGCGTTCCGAAACATCTGAAGTTGACTAAGATAGTCAACTATCCCTGACTGTGCTCTGAGCTGCTATATAAGAGATAAACCGTGACGTGAGCTGTCACGTTGAAGTATATCGTTTGGCGCGCTGTTCTATTTGGCGCACTTTTGCAAACGTTTGGCGAAATTCATAATTTCAATTTTAAAATGAACGGGGAAGTAATTGGAGGCTTAGAAGTGAATGGAGAAAAGTTTATTCAGGTTCAACTTGAAAATGGTATTTGAATTTTATTTATTTTAAATAGTTTTAGGCTCCCAAATGCGACTCCCGTTTACTGAGGATTTAGGTAAACAGCTAGGTATAAATTGGGAAGAATTGGTTGCAGGAGACACAGTTCAACAGGTCCCAGAAGATCCCAATTGTTTGAATTCTGGCGAACCAGTAAGTGGATCAGGGATATTCATTAATTCTTCGACTAATCAAGGTATATTAAAAAAAAAATCAATGTCACCTATGAGTATTAAAAGGTTTAATCTACTTTCAGGTAAAAAAATATGGCGGAAAGATGAGATAAAATTTTTAATAAATTCCTATAAAGAGGAGAAGGAGAAAATCAAAAATACGTCATTTAAACATGATGCTGTCTGGGAAATAATTTCTCAAAAAATGAAACGCAATGGTTTCGATGTTTCAGCCAGTCAGTGTAAGTTCCAGCAATTAAAAAAAATATATACGTCTGACAAAGCCAATAATAAAAAAAACTGGAGCTGAACCTATTATGCGTTTATGGACGAATTTGAGAAGTTGTTTTCCAGAGAACACATTGTGTGTCCAGCCGGCTGTTGCTGAAAGCATGCAATATACTCCTATGCCAAGCACGAACAGCCGTTCTGGAGGAAAATCGTGGAGTGTCGCAAAATGAAGGAGAAACCGAAGATTCATCTTTGACAGCCACGAGAAGACGACAGAATGTTGCTGGAAGAGTTCCAGTTGTATAGAGAGGAGAAAGCTTTGAGCGAGATTGAAAGAAAAGAAGAAAGGAATGCGGACAGGGATGAAACAAGGCGTCAACACGACGAAAATATTGCAGTTATGAGGCAGGCCGTAGAAACATATAAGGAAATGACGAAAAAACTACTTGACAAACTGTAGATTAATTTATTTCTAAATTTACAATTCCTTTCTTTCTATATATTTAATTCTAAGTTTACAATTCTTTTTTTTTTTTTTTAATTCTAAGTTTACAATTCCTTTTTCGTGTATATATATAAATGTATATATAATAGTAGATTTATAATAAAATATAAAAACCGATTGTTCGAAGTTTCATTCATTGAACAATTCTTGAGCCATCAAATTTCTCAACGTTTCACCAGTTCGTATTGTTTCTAAATTCGGTGCTCTATATGTAGAGGAACTTGCTGCAGCCTGTGGTATTCCCTCCCGAAGATAAGTGTCTCTGCATTCCTCTGGAGACCTGAGGCATACGTTGTGCATCACACAACATGCTAAAATTGTTGCAGGAATTGCGTCTAATTTGTTCATGTCTACATAAATACCGCAATCTCCGCCAACGGCCAAAGAGCAGAGCAAAACTCCTCTCAATTACTTGCCTAGTAGATGAATGTGACTTATTAAAATTTTTCTGCACTTCAGTCAGTCTTCCATTATCAATAAAAGGAGGCATGCACCACTTCGTAAGTGGATATGCTTTATCTCCCAAAATAACGTCGTTTCCTGAAAAATAATTGTCAGATTCTCTTTCAACTTGTTGAAATATCAATGAATTTTTGAAAATTCGTGCATCGACGGAACTAGGATATCCAACAGAACAATTTCTGAAAACCATTTTGTGGTCACATATTGCCTGCAAGGAAATCTCTTGCGATTAGTGTAGGAATGAGCATGCTCTTTAGGGACTTTGATTGGAACATATGTATATACCATCTATAGCACCTGTCACATTTTTTAACCGAGCAAATTTTGAGAATTCTTTCTTAATAACTTCTTTTTCATCATGATCCGGTCAGGTTATCATAGTTGCAGCTATTTGGTTGCTGGCATCTATTATGCGAAAAAATGCTCGAGATTGTGTTGCCTTCCCAATATCAAATCTTTCGCCAACTGATCTATGAGCTATGTAATAATAGGTTTCAATGTATTATAGAATTGCCTATGTTACCTATAACTTTCCGGTGTTGCAAGCAGCCAGGTGACTGCAAGTAATTGCTTCCTTATATCTTCTTGTGGTCTCCCTGTTGGCGCTACAATTATTTTTTCGGCAATTTTTGATAATCGGAAATCAAAAGCTGCTCTAGTCAAACGAAAATTGTTGGAACTCGACATCGTTGTAATTATTTACAACTCTCTCAATATAATTGTCAATGCGCACAGGCTCTCCTTTTATATTGATGGCTACATTTAATAATAGTAATGGTTCTTCATCGCTTTCATCGTCACTATTCAAATCTGAAGCACGTTTAGGCTATTGAAGTGAAAACATTATATTCTAAGAGATTGTAATTATGCATATGAAGTTAATTATCGTTCCAAAACCTCAAACAGATTTAGTTAACTTCAGACAACTTGACATAACTCTGGCGTAGTTACAACTATAGCTGCAGCTATGTTTTGGAACGCACTCCAGGCAATAATGGGGAAGCACTCAATGCAACGAGTTTCTTCATCTACAGTTAGCAGATCCAACGTTTAACAAGGCAAGCACAGTAAACATAATTTTAGGAGCAGATATGGTTTTCAAGGTTTTAAGGGATGGCAGAACCGTACTACTACTACTATATTTGGCTGGATATTTGCCGGGCAATATTTTAATAAAAATATTGGCGTCAATGGTAGTGTGAATTTGCATGTAATGAATGACATTGATCACCACCTAAAAAGGTTTTGGGAACTGGAGGAGATGCCTGAAGTAACTCACTTAACTGAGGAAGAGACTAGTTGTGAAAATCATTACATTAGTAATCACAAACGTAGACCTGATGGACGTTACGAAATATGCTTGCTCTTTAAAGGCAAATGTCAGGAATTAGGAGACTTGTATTCTTCAGCATTGCAGCGTCTTTATGCGGTCGAAAGGAAGTTCGCAAGGAATCCAGAGTATAATGCCTACAATGCATGGTAAAACCACGTCGTCAAAACGATATGGATTTTTGTGTTTGCTTCACACTCTTGCCTTTGAAAATTCATGCGTGCAAAAATGGCTCTTCTCTTTCACTCATTTGACGACATGAGCACGAGCTTATAAGTAGTAGTTAATCAGCAAAAACGATATAGTAATACCTCAGCTGTATTCAGCTAATTTAGAACCATGTAGGGGAATTTAGTGTGGGGAATGGCAGGTTATTTATAACTAGAACAAAAAATAGATGAAACGCACGTTTAGTCCGATAACAATTCAAGGGCTTTATTGAGATGATTTTTATAATTAAGTACAAAGTACAACCGACGCGTGTCAAATTCTTTAATAGACTGACGCTTGTCAAGTGTGGATCAGTGTAAGTGTGCACCACACAGTGCACGAATAGTCCGTAGAATTGGCTGCGTGTATGAAAATACGGTTGTATTATTTCCAACATTTAGAACAAAACAGCTGTAAACTGAAACTTGTACTTTCAGCCTTTAAAGCAATATTTTATATTATATGACTTGTCCCAAGCAATTTCTTAGTTTACTATACTATATAAATTATTGAGACCAAATATTTTCTTGGATGTAATTCTGCAATGCAATCGAGAAAGCAATTGCATTTATGCTAATTGACAGATCAACAGCTGTTTAATTTTGCAGTTTACCACTACTTGCATATTTCGTGTATTTATATGCATTCTTCAGCAAACGGAATCATTTTGACGACGTGGTTTTACCATGCATTGCAGATTGGGCATAAGCAACAGTATTGCGACTTCATGCAAGAATACTTGGAACTCGGTCACATGTCAGAGATAACTCAAAGTGAAAAGCAGTTGAAAGAAAATAATAGTATACATATTATCTTCCTCATCAAGGAGTTTTAATAAGCTACGTGTAGTATTTGACGCGTCTGCGCCTAAAACAATACAATCTGATTTAATAGTGATTCTGTTAAGATTCAGAAAACATCGATATGCCTTAGTAGCCGACATAGCTAAGATGTATCGGCAAGTTGCGGTGTCAGAAAATGATGTACATTTTCAACGAATTCTCTGGCGTGCAGATCCTTATAAAAAAATAAAAGAATTTAAATTACAGACCACCACATATGGAACAGCTTCGGCTCCATTCTTGGCTACAAGTTGCGTATGATGAGGAAAAAATATTTCCAAGAGCATGCAACAATGGAAATCAAATTCAGACCGCATTTTTGATAACTTAACTGAAGGCCACTCCCAGAGCACAATCGAATGTCAAATCATTACAGATGAATCCACCAAAATATTGAGAATGTGGTGGCATCCCAACGAGGATTACATTTCATTTAAAGTAAATTTTTCCGTTACAGTCAAACCTTCGAAACGGGAGATCTTTTCGGACATATCAAAGATTTACGATCCTCTTGGATGGATTTTTCCATGCATTATCAAAATTATCATTCAAATAATTTAGCTCGCAGGCATCAATTGGGATGACACTCTACCAACGCATTTGGAATTGGTGTGCTTAAATCTTCGTGATAAGCTACAAGCAATTCATCAAATCCATATTCCCAAATGAATGGGAGCTTGGAACATAGCACAATTACATGGCTTTGCTGATGCCTCAGAGGCAGTTTATGGGGCTGTGGTATATTTGAAAACTCAAGATATGGCTGGTAAAGTCGACGTCGACGTTAGCTCGAAATCCAAAGTGGCTCCCATAAAGCAAGTAACCTTACCACGATTGGAATTGTGTGCAGTTCATCTTCTAGTGAAACTTCGTAATAAAATAAAAACAGCTATGAAGTGTGAAATGTTGAATGCTTTGGATATACTGATGTCACCATTGTTTTGGCGTGGCTGTCAGCGCATCCTAAAAAATGGAAAACATTCGTCGCCAACCGGACTGCAGAAATACTAGAGGAAGTATCGTACTCTCATTGGTTCCACGTAAATTCACGGGAAAATCCGGCTGATCATGTGTCACGTGGATTGTCGCCTTCCCAACTTTTGGAATGCAAGGAGTGGTGGAATGGACCTGACTTTCTTCAGTCAACTGAAATCACATCTCGGAGCAGTCGTCCCACGTTTTCTCAATGTGAAGTTCCGGAGGAACGAAACGTAGTTTTTCATGCACTTACGAAAGACGGAGATCAACAATCAATTTTCAACGGTATTCTAATTTGACAAGACTCATACGAATTGTAGCATGGTGTTCACGATTTATCCGAAATAGTAGAAGGAAAGGTGATAAAGGAAGATTGGGTCCACTATCAATAGCAGAGCTTGATGAATCATTAAGGATTTGCATACAACAAGTTCAATCAACTGTATTTGTAGATGAAAATATCCAATAATCCTTCCAAAGGATCATTATCTCACAAACCTCCTATTTACATGCTGGTCGACGACTACTACTAAGTATAATATGTCAAAGGTACTGGATTATTGGAACACGTCAATTTGTGCGAAATATTATATTCAAATGTGTTACCTATAATCGTCATAGAGCAATAATCACTTCTCAACAAATGGGCAAATTACCAAAACCGAGGATCGAGCCTAGTCGTCCCTTCGCAAATACTAGAGTTGATTACGCCGGTACATTCAATCTTCGAACATGGAAAGCTCGCGGTGCAAAAACAGTCAAGGAATATGTTTGCCTATTCGTCTGTTTGGCAACCAATGCCCTACATCTAGAACTGGCTAGCGATCTAACGACGGAGGCCTTCTTAGCAGCGTTAAGGCGTTTTATCTCACGTCGTGGTTTCTGTGTTCACATCTAGAAAGATAACGGCAAGAACTTTGTGGGAGCTCATCGGGAATTGCAAGCAGTAGCCACCCTTATTCATTCGTCAGAGTTTGGCGAACAAGTACCTAGATCATTTAGCAACCATAGCATCAACTGGGATTTCATTCCCCCGTCTGCACCACATTTTGGGGGACTATGGGAGGCATTCGTTAAGTCTGTTAAATTCCATATGAAGCGGAGTATGGGAAATGCACTACTAACCTCTGAAGAAATGACTACGCAGTTATGTTAAATCGAAGCAGTGCTGAACTCGAGACCCCTCTCGTCTATCTCAGGTGATTCTAATAACTTTGATCCACTATCGCCAAATCATTTTCTAGTTGGCGGTCCCATTATGACAATTCCAAAAGTTTCCTTTGATGACATTAATATCAATCGGCTGACCACACAGTAAAAAATTTCTTGAATTTTACTTCAATTATAGTAGTAAAATTAGTAGGAATTTTATAAATTGATATTAAAATTTACTCATTTGTGTGTAAAAAACATAAAATTCAACTTAAATGTTGAAAGTACGTACGTGTTTGTAACTTTTACATTAGTTCTTAAAAATTGCTTTCCTGGGTAGTAAAACTACAATTCTTATGCTTAAAATTACTATGCTTTTCTAGACATTTCAAGTACAGCATAGTATTTTTCAGACAAGTTGACACAAGCTGATAGCGTCACCACAGTTTTGTTAAAACCATTGAGCGGTTATAGGTATTTGTGTTTTCAACGGAATTTATATAATAAAAAAAAATGCAAGGTTTCAGTGTCTGTTTGGAAATTGCTTACAGTGCTTTAAAAATTATGATTCATTTAGATCTCACCTGAATAGAAAACATTACGCAGAAAAAGCAGTATTATTGGAAAGTGCAAAATATGTTATAAAGTGTAAGGTACCACTGTGTGTATACGAATGCAAATTTTTGAAAGGTATTATCAAACATACTTGCCAATGATCATTTAAAAGCAAATGAAGAAATTATTTGTCATATGTCATTTTGTACAAAGGAGTATCATGTAGCGTCCACATATAACTGTTATTATAATAATGAAGAAAATAGTTATAAAAATATTTCTGATGAATCCCTTCATTTGAGAAACAGAGACTTTTCGTATGAAAACTCCTCTGATAGTGCTATTGTTACCTGTTATGAAACTCGGAATAGTAAAAATAATAATGATGAGGTTGATATCATTACAAAAACGATATCATTAATGCTTTTAAAATTCAAGAGCCAATTTTGTATTCCTGAGACGGTAATACAGGATATTATTAGTGAGTTCAAATCAGTTCAGAGTTGCAATTTAACCAAGTTAGCTAGGACGAAAATTGTAGCTAAGAAAAGCTTTTATTAACAGAAAATGTTGTTCGGGCATACACCCAAGCTTCTATCTTTTACTAGAGCAATGCAATGCCTCGGTCTAATATAAAATCAACCTGTATATGGAAGCCCTCAATTTTTTCTTAGAAATTTACTGGAAATATTTTATTAGAATTTTTACGTATTTTTGGAGGCCGACAACAATTTTTATGAGCTTAGACGCGTAAATATGCAATAAGAATTTCGGTACAATTTTTATTTACTTTCGTGGCCGGACGATTGGGGTTACTTTCAGATGCAATAACAAAGTTAGGTCTGAAACACAATTGGAGCTTTTCATCCAGCTTGAGATTTGTTCACAATATAAATCAATGTAGCAGAACACAATTGGAGCTTTAACTTTTTTGCCAGCTTCAAGCTAGCTTGAGATTTGATCAAATTGCAGATTTCAAGCCCAATGACTGACAACTTGAGGGAATTTTTAATGTTGCCGACTATGCGAACGTCGAATATCAAATGAGAATGGCTTCTATTGACACATTTAAGAAGTAAACAGCTACCAAAAATATTAAAATGGAAGAAATCTTATGCAGTTCCTGTGGGACATAAAAAACCCTAGGTATTATTTTTACATAATAATTGGTACATCTCGAAACTATCCAAAAAAGCATGAATTTATCGTAATTTTGGTAAACCGGATGCATTAACTGTTGTTCCTTAATAAAAGTTCTCAACATAAACAATTTAAAGTTGCAAATGTCAAAAACGCCAATTGTGTTCATTTCTGTTTTTTCAGTCAGCTTTAGCAGAAAGCTGGCGATAAAGCTGTTGAAAAGCTCCAATTGTGTTTCAGGCCTTACCTAATGACAACTTAGGAAACAGGCGAGATTTCCGAGTGTTTTACATTTGAAATGCACACGGCAAGAAAAGGAAGAAAGGAAGAAAAAAAAAGAAAAAAAAATCAAACTCTCTTTAAAACTTTTATGAATAAAGATAAAAAATGTGAAAGCGCAAATTACATGCAACGAAACAGAATGGCAAATGTTTCATTTTCGTAAATAAATAAAAAGGGGAGAGTTTTCACGTTTTACTCTCATAAAATGTTCCCGCGCTTTTGTGAAAACCGGTTTTTGCTGAAAAATTGTGAGAATCAGCCAATGTTTGTTAGTGTAATTTCTATGCTAATTGAGCAGCACGTGCTTCTGTTTACATTCGTTTTCGTTTTGCTGTTTTGCTGGATTCTGATATTTTCGGGAAAAATGAGAATTTCATTCGAGAGGAATTTTACATCTCCTTTAAGTGCATTGTTCAATGCGAAATTTATCTTTTTCGTAACATATTAATTGAATGGTGAACGTAGTGTGACCCGATGTAGAAAAAATTCGTTATTGTTATATTTGATATTTTTTATAAAAACAGTATGAACTAAATAAATTGCAAGTGTAGCTAGTGGTTGCGATGCGGTTGGCGTAAAAATGTTTAAGATACCAAAGGACGAACAAAGGTATGTAAATAGAGAGATGTTTTCGTACCTACATAAGTAAAATACTGTTCAATTTACAAGTAGTAGAAATTTATTAAAATTTCTTATCATACATAAAGAAAAATAATTGCCAAAACCCCTCATTTAGTTGTTATTGTGCACTCTTAGGCAATTGATTTGGCTCCGCACTTTGCAGAGGTTGGATTTAATCGGAAATATAACAAGATACCATAAGGTGTGTGAGCGACATTTTAATTGTGATATGTTTGGTCCATCGAATAAAAAATTGTTAAAAAATGCCGTGCCGCACATTGTAGAAAAGCCTCTTTAAACAGGTGAAGTGGATGACTTTTGGCACTTTATGCAATCGGTGAATATATGCAACAATTTCATTTTATTTGAACAAATAATATTTTTTTCCCCGATTTTTTTTTTCCTGAACATTAGAATGACAGCAAAATTTTGAATGCAGAAAATTCTGTATTAATGGAAAGTGATTCAGAATAAATGCTGACGCAAACAACGGCACTTTTGAGTTCCCGCATCTCTCGAAAACGAATAATGCTAAGACGTAAAATAAAACTCTAACAGAAAGAAATTAAAAGCCTTCACTCACTTGCCTTTTCAAAAGGAAAATTTATTGAAAAAGCCAATGAGCTACTACCATTGGAATTAGGTATACTGTCTAGTAGAGAATTATTTAAATAATTCTGCAGAATGCAATCCAAGGCGACGTTTTTCGCCAGAAATTAAGCAACTGTCAACAACAATATACTTCTTATCGCGCACAGCGTTACAATTTCTTGCAAGAAGTAATGCTTTTACCTTCATATAGAATCTTGTCCAAAATAACATCGAATTGGCCAAATAAACCAGGACTTAGAAATTTGTTTTAATACGCTTAAAATCAAGTCCGAACAATTAACGGATTTTTCGAAATATCACATTATTTGTTTGGACGAAATGTCCTTAAAAGGAAACTTATTTTACGACAAAAATACGGGGGAAGTGATAGGCTTCCAAGACGATGAAGCTCTTTGGCAAAATTGTGTTGCAAGAAGTGCTTTTGTTATAAAGGCTAGAGGCATAGCAGATAATTGGAAGCAGCCTTTGGGCAAAGTATAAATAAATATAAGTAGAGACAGAGGCGAACAAAATTGGAAATTTTCCGTGTTTTTAGACTGAAAGAGGTAATCTATTATACTTTTGTCTTTTGCATGAATGGGGGAAAAGAACTTGGCTATGCATTATTGTAGTGCGACTGAGATAACGAGTTAAAAACAAAAATCGAGAGAACGTAGGATTACCCGAACAACAAAATCTTATTAAATCCCTCAAAATCCTTTCAAACTATTCATAATAATGTACATTGGGTAACCCTACCTCCATTTGGCACGAAAAAGATAAATTTCGCAATGAACAACGCACTAAAAGGAAATGTAAAATTTCTGTCAAATAAAATTCCCCAAATCCAGCATGAGATTCCCCCACTTAATCTCTTTCTAGCAAAACAAATGTAAACAGAAAAACGTGCTGTTCACATATCATAGGATTACACTAACAAACATTAGAATTCCTGCGAAAAACATTAGGACATTTTCTGAAAATCGTGTTTTCATAAAAACGCGGGAACATTTTATGAGCGTAAAATCAGAAAACTCCGCCCATTTTCTCTTATTTACGAAAATAAATCATTTGCCATTCCATTTCGTTGCATGTAATCTTCGCTTTCACATTTTTTGTCTTATTCGTAAAATGTTCAAAGAGGATTTGATTTTTTTTGTTTTGATTCTTTTCTCTTCCTTCCTTCCTTTTCTCGCCGTGTACATTTAAATGGAAAACAATCGGAACACTCTTCTGTGTCCTTTCTTTTATTTAGTTATTCTTTGCTTTGGGATACATAATGTGTAATAGTATTTGTCCACCTTTTAAGATAAAAGAGATAATAACTAAAGCTGTTAAGGAACTCAAAAATAAAGGACTAAAACTGCTGGCTTTAGTAAGTGATCAAAGCACGAACTTCCAAGCTGTAGCGAGAATTTTGTCAATGAGTAAGTCCGATCCTACATTTGAAGCAGATAACATAAAGTTAGTGTATATACGAGGCATGTTCAGAAAGTAAGTGTACTGTGACCATAACTGGCCGTGGTTTCTAATTTTTTTAGGGTTGGCAACACTGAGCGGTAAAGGGGATCCCCTGACTAGAGCGAGCTTCGCAGAAATACGGTAGTTCGTAAACTCACGTTGTAGTGTCCAGTTGCGTGAAAGATGTCGATAAGAATCCCGCCGGGTCAATAGCGCCCGCGAGTTTCTTGAGCAACTTGAATTGGAAGGTGAGGATTTTCTCAGTTCTATTGTGACTGGAGATGAAACGTGGGTGGCTCATTATACGCCTGAGACAAAAAGACAGTCATCACAGTGGCGTCACACCGATTCCCCATCTGCCAAAAAATTCAAAACCACAATTTCGGGCAAAATACTCATGGCTTCAGTGTTTTGGGACCGAAAAGGCATAATTTTGGTCGACTTTCTGCCTCAAAGCGAGACTATCAATGCACAACGATATTGTGAGACTCTAAAAAAAACTCAATAGGAGCATTCAAAACAAAAGGAGGGAATGCTGACGAGAGGAGTATGCTTGTTGCACGATAACGCCCGCCCTCACACAGCCTTATCCACCAAGGCGCTCTTGGACTCATTTGGTTGGGATGCTTTGAACCACCCTCGTATTCTCCTGACTTGGAGCAATCACATTATCATCTTTTCACTTCCCTGAAAGCATACATGGGTGGAATTAAATTTTCAACCGATGAGCAGGTTCTGAAGTGGGGGAAGCAGCTGTCGGGAGAGTTCTTCGAGGAGGGCATAAAGAAGCTTGTGCCACGGCTCACCACATGCATTGACGGGATGGCGACTTGGAAAAATAGTCAATAAGTGTATCAACAATTTCCTGTAATTTATTTATTTTTTTCAAATACACTTTTTCTAAAAAAAATATAAAAATCTAGTACACTTACTTTCTGAACATCCCTCGTATTTGATCCCCCACATTTAATGAAATCAATTCGGAACAATTTGATGAAATACGATATGCAATTTGAGGGAAACAAAATAGCAAAATGGTCTGATATTGCCAATTTTTACAACTGGGACTGCAAGCGTCAATTTCGAATGGCACATAAGTTGACAACGACTCACTTATGTCCTAACAATTTTGATAAAATTAGGGTTAAGGCGGCAGTACAAACTTTAAGTAGGACGGTAGCTTGTGGAATATATATACATATAAACTTCAGTATTGGCGTCGCAAACAGCGGAATTTGTAGAAAAGTGTGATCAACTTTTTGATATGTTAAATTCATCAAAGCCATCAGAATATAAACAGCATAAAAAACCTTTTAGAGGTACGGAGTTTCAGATAAGAGAGATCCAACATTTATCAGAATTTGTAGATTCTATTGTAGTCATTAATCAGGGAGGAAAGGATGTCACGAAAACCTTGAAGTGTCTGGATGGTTTGAAAATTACAATTGCTGGCATTCATAAACTTTGGGAGAATTAAAAAAAATTAAGGATTAATAAATCAGGATTGCCTAGAAAACTTCTTCGGGACAATAAGAAAGCAGGGGTAATAATCACTATCCCACTCCGATTCAATTTATGAGGGCTTTTAAGAAACTGTGTTCAATGAAGTATATTGAATTAGTAAAAAGTGGTAATTGAGAACTTCAGAGAGAATTTATTTCCATTGCTCTCCCTCCTATATCTCTCTGTCGAAAACAGCATTCAGTTCCTACGCCAAACTTGAACTTAGCATTATCAAATGAGTTGCAACAAATGGACTTGGGTGAAAGCAATGCTTTTGATTATTTTACAGGATATATATATATATAGAAAATTATAAAATACCCATACTTGCATTGAAATGGATGAACAACAAGTCTCGCACCATTCAACTTTCATAATGTTTAAAGAAGTCGAAAAATCCAAAATGGTAGTGCCACCCAAAGAGTTCACTCAGTACTTAAAAAATTTAGAAGATTCCTTTATAGAGAGCATTTCAATACATTATTGTTATTTTGCTGAAAAACTATATAACATACTACACACTAATGTTATTCCATATATGTAAGTGTTGCGAGCAAGCAGACATTTCATTTGTTTTAAAATTATTTATAAGGGTAGGTACGAAGTTACTATATACTAAAAATTTTTAATAGAGATATTAAGAAAACATGTTTTAAAAACGAGATGTTATCCGTCCAAAGCATGTAAGTGATAGTAAAGCAGTAGTACAAAAGCGGGATAGGGCTACAGGCGACACCCCTGTAAATAAAAACGAGTGGAGGCAGCTACCTCTAAGGTCATTTGGAAACATTGTCTTAATTTTATGGTTCTTTCTTATTTATTTTTCCACATCATATTAAAAATCCTTTAACCCATTCTCAGTGTGATTCAATTTGATTTTTATTTCGCTCAAAACTTTATGCTATTTTAAGAGGAGTCAGTACTCAGCAAAAGTTTCAATTTAGATACCAGCGAACCTGGAGGTAATAAAATTTACTATACGTAGGTTTGTGTCCTGAAAGTGAGAAAATTCATATAAAATTGGCCTAGACCTAGACCTAGACCACATCAGAGACATCTACCGCAAAAGACAGAAGCCCAACATCCGACAAAACCATACAATTTAAGACGAGAAATGAAAATTTGCAGTTCACATAAATTGAAAATTTTTAACGAGAAGGAACTCTCCTAATTTTGTTTGCCCATAATTGTTAAATATGCTATTTTGCTTTGTATTTAAACAACTTTCAAATAAATATTGCAATTTCTCGTCGGTGCAATGTCGGGCGAAAAAACAAGCACTATTAGAGTCAAATAATTATAAAAAGCGCCACTACAAATGAGAAAACAAGATATAAATCATTATTCTGCTACAAATAGTAGCCAGAAATTCGCATTGAAAAATGTATGAAACTTGCAAATATTGGTACAGACTCCTCTTAATTGTAATCATTTTATAAATCTGGTAACTCTACATTCTCTCGATTTTTGTTTTTAACTCGTTGTCTCAGTCGCACTGCAATAATGCATAACCACGTTCTTTTCCCTCATTCATGACAAAAGACGAAAGTATATGAAATTACTTGTTTCATCTAAAAAAAAACACCAGAAATTTTCCAATTTTGCTCTACAGCTTCTTAACTTGTCATTAGGTTAACTTTGGCAATACTTTCATTTGTGCCTTTGTCGGCTCCCAATCGCCAATGGGCCATCCCAGACGAGTATTCTTGATGCAGTATGCAAACCGGATTTTTAGGGAAAAGGTGAAAAGACGCAAAGAGATATTTCTTTGGATGAGGTGAAAAGACGCAAAGAAATATGTCTTTGCGTCTTTTCACCTCTTCCCTAAAAAACCGGTTTGAATACTGCATCAAGAATACTCGTCTGGGATGGCCCAATAAGCATTCATTTTCTCTGCCGTTTTCGGCCTCCAATAATGCATAAAACTTTTAAGGAACAAATTTCCAGTAAATTTCTAAGAAAGAATTGTGGCCTTCTTATATCAGGTCGAGACATCGTCCGAATTTATATTCACGCGAGACGTTGCAAATTCTTTTAATTGACTCGCCACATGTATCTGACTTCTGGTTTTCAATTTTCCTGTTCGATTGGTTATCTGTATATTGACTTTTTTGTGATAATATTCAATTAATTCTCCTTTGCAAAGAAAAGTTTGTAAAATTGTTTGGAATCGATAAGGTTTTGGAATACCTTTTAATAGAATTGAAAGAACTAGAAGATTCAGGATTAAAGTTACAGATTGATGCTAGCAATATTTTGGTTAAGGGTTCAGTAGTAGTTGCTTTGGCGGATAGATAATCTAGGAAGCCGTTTAGTTGGTGGTTTTATTGAAAATTTGTAGATTTTGCCTGTATACAAGAGAAGATCTTATAAAATGTGATGTTATGGTAAAAGAGCGGTGAACAACTAAAGATTATATTAACGCTGTATAATCTGTGGCTGCCATTCAAGAGAAGAAACATATTCGAGGTGTGAAATTCTGGTCACCTTTAAATAGACTTTCACACTATAAAATACACAGTTTTGGACTTTCGGCTTGTATTGCTCACGATTTATTCGAAGGAATACTGAAGGTAGATTTATGGGAAATTATTAAATTATTTATAAACAAAGATCTTGAATATGATATATAAGGCAATTATCAAAACATTAAAAAAGAAATGAAGTTTACCAGATTTAAATAAGAAACAACGGTTACCTGGAACTGCGTATGAGAACATGCAATTTTTAATATTTTTGCCCATTGTTATGTATTCCTTGAAATTTAATAGAGAAATGAACGAATGGAGGTTGATTATTCGTTTACTCGAAATTTACATTATCTGTCAAAATTTATTCTAATCAAATAGATTATTTATCTTATATTATTCAAGATAATTATTTACGACTAAGATGAATTACTCTTTCATTTTAAGGATAACGTATTTAATTGTTGGAAGCTGATCAGACGTGGACTCCAAAATCAGAAAAAATTGTCTACATTGAAAACAAAACTGATACAATTTTTAAAGATGCCTCATTTAATCTTCACCAGACTTTTCACAGAGAGATGAATTAGACTGTTTTATCTATCAACATCAGAAATGTCCCGTACGAAACTACTAACCGTAGTTCCATCTACTTCCACTTCTAGTGAACTGCGAGTATTATCAAGTATAAGTAACTATACTGAAAACTCATATAACAGCACAGCTACAAGTAGCTCGACACATTCTTTTATCAATGTCTAGTGGAACTTTTTCAGATAATGATGAGAATATTGGTAAAATGTAAATGAACAAATTATTTGAAAATTATGAAATACCATGGAATAAATTTCCCCGTTCTGTTATGGATACCTGTAAAAAGAATGAAAATCTCTCTCCTACTTTATTGAAAAGAGTACATAATTCAAACAATAGTAGACGAAATGAGACATATGTATTTCTAAATATATAACAATTGATGTGTTTAGAAACATAGCTCACAAACTTATTACTGCTTATCCAAATACTTGGCTATAAAGAGATGGAGAGCAGTTTAATGTCACCTCGAAATTCTCCACTAATAACTAGTATGATGCAGAGGAATCACTATTTGAATCGGCCAGGAAAATCGCAAAATAAATGCAATATTCCTATTCACTTAAAAATGAGAAGATTTTCCAAAAATTTCGAAAATACTTGTAAAAATTGGGATAAATAAATACAAATACAAAAAAAAAACTTTTAAAAGATTTCGTAAACAAGCCACTTTTACCAAAGATGAGTATAATAGAATAGTTAGTAATGGATGAATATTATACTCAACAAAAAGAATTTTCAACAACTTAGAAATAGTACCCAGTTTTGGGGATATAAAGGATAATGGCACTTACTTTTGAGAAATGAATTTCTCTTTAGGCATTAGCGGGAAAATCGTTAAAATTGAAAAAGAAATTGCAAAATTTCCCAATTTTTTTACTTTAATGTCCTATAACTGCCGACGGAAAGAGGGTAGAGAGGTGGTTGGGCATTTGTTGAAACCCGTAGAGGGTTTAATATCACCTGAGTTGCAAATCACCGTCATAGGGTGTATAACAAGAAAGTTTCATGGTATTGGGATAAAAAACACCCAAAATCACAAAACCCCCTACCGCCCACACCGTGTATTTCCCGGCTCTCCTACCATACAATTTATTTCTCGAAATTGAGTAAGGAATTCGTGGTATAAAGGAAATGCGGTACGTACGGGACACCCTGTATAATACTAAAGTTTTACATTAGAGCTGCAAAGTTGTGCATTAAAGTATGTACAGTCATTTGACATTATTTTAAAGGCAACAATTATTATTAAGGTCGCTTTACTATTGTTGTATTATATTTTCCTCAAAATTATTCCGAAAACAAGTTACCCACCACTTTCCGCACAAATTTCATAGCGTACTTTGACGTTATTATACATACACAAGCGAATTTTTTAGATGCACTCTGAAACGTTCGCTTGGATGTTCAAACGAAAACGACATTAGTTAAGGTAGGTTTAGTGTCATTTAGACATCGTTTTTGCAGTATGCCGGGCCGGGCCGGGCCAGTTTCCTAATGTACATTCAGTACCTTGTTATGTCAAAGCAATTAATGTTTGAATTCCAATCTCTCTCTGTTATAAAATTACTTCTCCTCAACCAATCATTCTATAAAGAGAAATAAAAACACACCTTCCATAAGGCGATGCCTTATGTAAGTGCATCTGTGTGAAGCAAGCTGGGAAGTATATAGTTGACCTCCAGTCCCGCCGTAATGTACAGGTATTGTGGGTTTTCATTAAGATAATAATTACTACCGTCCACCCAAGAAGTGATTAAAGCCGGCATAATCGTACCTAAAAAGTCCGACTGGGTACTATCAAGTGAAGTATCAATATCAGTGAAGCATCCATATTAAAAGTAATCGAATATATCATCGTTCGATGCTAGTACAATATCGATACTGTTTCTGTACGGGGCAGAGCATTTTACTACACCCTAGAATAAATGAATAATCCGTATGCAATTTTGTATGGTGAAAGATTGTTTTTGATAGTACGGTTTCACTGGGCCTAAAACTACGTAATTTAGACGAAATTACGAGTCCCTGTTTTCACTTGCATTTCGGTAATTTTGTTAACAGTTCACTGCTTGTCATAATTTGACATTTGATATACTATATGGAAATTGAATGAAATCAGGGAAATTAGAACTTTTATTCAATGCTGAACTGGGTTATCTGAATGAAAACGCTCCAATTTTCCTTGGCGATATTATCGAGACTGGAGCATCTAATCGAAGGATTGAAAATGATTTAAGCTTGTCAACGAATTTTCATGATGTCCATTCATTGTAAACTGTGAATTAAGTTTAAAGTGTTGGTTTAATGAAATTATTTTTTTTTTTAATAAATTTTTTAAATTTATGTATTTTCTGCATTTTTCTTGAAGTGGGAAAGCTTTGCTGATGTGTTCATTCTATGGAGCTTGCATTAAATCGTAAAGGGGTGTAATCATACCAACAAACAAACAAACAAACTGGCTGCAGATGCTCGCAACATGTATATTTCACTATAGGTACGTGATAATCAAAGCAAAAATGCGGATCTCATGTATAGGAGGGATTTCTTACAACTTGTTTGTACTATGCTCTAAGCAGTTCCATGGTGAGGTTAGTTTTTCTCTCAATCTCATTCACTACTAAAGTCTGATCAATCAGAAACTGGAATAATAAATAATTTGGGAACTTCAGTCCTTATGGTAAGATTTTCCAAGCAGTCATTGAACTTAGTCTTTAACATGTTAGTTCTACCCGGGGTCGAAAACGACTCCAAAAATAATTCATTTATATGTTTTTCTCTAAAAAATAAAATTCTCATTCTCATCGCTCATTGTTTTAAAAGCATACTAATGCTAACTGAAATTTATTCGGCGCTAATATAAAAAAAACATCGGTTCCTTTTTCTGAGAATATGTAAAAGTGCTGGGGTCGCTTACGACCCCAGGGTAGGAATAGCGCAATTGGAAAATTTTTTTCAGGGAAAATTAACAAAATCCAATACGTAAGGTGAAGGAAAAGTTTACAATGTTTTTCGCAATTTTTACATATTTGTAGTATCTAGTAGTATCTATACCAAAGGTGGTGTGGACACTTTTGACCAATGTGTGTATTTTATGGCCTATTAAATCCTGTAGGAATAAACTCGTTTATACCTTTACGTCTTTCAAACTCAAGAAACAAAGAATCTGGTAAAAAAGACGCATTTAAAAAAAAATTGGCGTTATGTCTTCTAATACCGTATTTAGAGGAACGTGTGTTGAACGCAGCACTTTGCCTTCTTGGCTTAAGGACAGGATTGCCAGAATAATTTAAAAGGAAAGAGTTGGAAGTTCGTCGAGGAAAGAGAGCAACGTGCGTTTCATGTCCACGATCAAAAGATAGAAAAATCAACTCGCAATGCGACAGCTACCAGCGATATAGCTTCTCAATACATTATACAAATTTGGCTTTAACTGTCTCTATAAATAAAATAAAATGCATAATTAGATGACATATGTACAATAATACTATTTCTATATTACTAAAACTTTCATACTTAAAAAAACTTTTTAATTTCCTAGTAAAATTGGCTAATTTCACAGTGGGGTTTTTATCGACCGCAGGGTAGGAAAATCAGAGCTGAAACTATGGGTAGTAATAAAGGGTTAATAATTTCGTCCGCTTGCAAAATACTTCCGTCATAATACCAGTTTCCTGATTAACATCACAAATATTCAATTGAACAGATTCATGATCTTTATCATGCTGTTTACTCAGAACAGACAAGCATCCACCAGCAGTCATGATTTGGAGCTGTATATCAGGAAAGGGTCCGGGTCGTCCTCTCAATTTTGTTACCGGAACAATGCGGCAAGATCAGTACAAAATAGATTTGGATACTGTTCTCAGATCTCATATTGAATATTTGAACGCTCAGGGGCCGTCATATACATACTTTTATGCAAGATGGCGCTCCCTGCCATACCCCAAAATCCATTAAAAAATATTTCGCAGAGCATGAAATTCCTGGTGTGGGAACTCGCCGGACTTAAAACCGATTGAGAACTGCTGGGCTATGCTAAAATCTAAAGTTTATAGCTTTTCAAATCCAATGATAGAAATATTGGAAAAAGAATCGAGGATATCTGGAGAAATGACAAGGATATTGAATCCATGATTCATAAATGCATTGAAAGTATGCCCGATCGTATAAAAGCAGTAGCTAATGTAAATGGGGGGATTACAAAATATTAATTATAAAGACGCATTTTGTACGTACATATTATAAACTTTAAATAAATATAAATGCTTATACTAAAGTACTTATTTTTTAATGTAAAATTAATCAAAGTATTTAAATTTCACAAAGTTTCTAATTCGACGGCCACCTACTGTATATATGCAAGAAAATTCCAGAAAATTAGTTTCATACTAAGAATAAATTACCGCTTTCTTGCGCAATTAATCTGTACAACACGATCATCAAGCCACATTTTGAATATTGTACAACAGTTCTATTTTTATGTAATCAATAAAAACTTAAGCCGATGCAAAACTTCTAAACAAAGCAATGTGAGAGCAATAATGCAATAGATATACCAGTGTAAAATATATGTTAAATACGCTAAAATGGTTTAGCGGGAGACGGAAGATATTCGTGCTTAAAATTAAGAATGGTCTTGTTCCTGAGTAGACGATTTGTCAACCGTACATACCTCGAAATAATGATAGATAATATCATAGATGGCACAAGAACTAGATGTCGCATACAGTACCAAAAAAGTATACAAAATTTATATGGCGGGGTGGTCCATTCCGGAATGGACCACAAGATTTAAAATGATGTATGCGTCGAGTGATTCATATTTTTTCGTATCTGAAGTATGGAAGAAGTCGGTTAAATGTATACAAAACTGCTATTATAAAAATATTTGCTTTTGGCATGCTCTACAATATGTTATGGTCCATTCCAGAATACACTACCCATTTCACAATCTGTATACTCTGTTTTAGTATGCCATGCGACATCTAGTTCTTGTGCCATCTATGATAATATTTATTAGTAAAAATTTTTCCCATACAAAAACATGTTCTTTTCTTGTTTTTTTTTCCTTAACATATTTTAATTACTTGTCTCTTAAAACCATTTATGTTTAACTCATCTTTAATATGATTTGGTATTTCATTAAAAAGCAATAAACCTTTGTAGAACGCAGAATTTCTTGTTTTCATTAATTTATAGTTGTTAACTCTAAAGTTATTTGCACTTCATAAATTATATGGTTGACATTCCGATACGTACATAAGTTATCTCTAAGGTGATTTGGTAAGGAACCATTTTTAATTTTATGTACAAAGAGTAGCACATTATAAAACACTCATTGCATGACACTCATTCTTTTTAATGTTTCCATATTCTTCTCACTGATGTATATTTACTGCATCGTAATATTTCTCATATCCTTATTCTGTAGTTTCTGCAAACGAGAAAATGCTTCGTTACTTATTGTAAACAGGTTTTACTATTGTGTTATAAATATGTATTACTGATTGTAGTGTAATACTCTTGCGTATTCTTTTTAAAATATTTACTTTTTTGGAAAATTTTTTACAAATGTAGGTCACATGACTTTTAAAAATTAAATTTTTATCTATTACCATACCTAAATATTTTATTTCTTCTAATTTTTCAAAGATTTCATCATTTATGCTTGCATTTCCAACATTCACTTCATTCATAATTAACATTTTAGTTTTTTCCACATTCAACTTTAATTTGTTCATACCAGCCATTGTTTACTTTGCACAGATTATCATTCAACACAGGAATCATAATTACCATCAGTTATATACACAAGAGTATCTTCCGCAAACAAGCATACTTTTGAGTTTTTTACCACATTGCCTATGTCATTAATATAAAGTAAAAATAACAAAACTCCTAGTACTGATCCCTGTGGCACGCCGATATTGAATTAACTTTTTGATATATGAAGTCATTCACTTTTATACGCTGTGTCCTTCGATAGCTTTTCAATTACTCGTATTCCTTTCCTCTAAATCCATATTTCCAAAATTTAATCTACGGTCTCAAAAGCTGTTGGCAGGTCTAAGAATACAGCAACGATGTTTTCTTTATCGATTTCTTCTTTCCACTTCTGGATAGTAAAGTTTAAGGCCGTATCACAAGAATGTATTTGGCTGAATCGTGATTGATATTCATTTATTATGTTATTTGTCTATCTAATAATCTTGCATTTGTATTTTGGCTGCTTTTTCTAAAATCGTTTCATATGTATGTCTGTCATATTTATAGGTCGGAAATGTTCACATCTATTTCTATTTTTTACTTTCTTAATTGGTATCACAATAGATTTTTTCCAATTCTCTGGAAATTTTCATTCTGTTGATTGTGATCTCTTTCCTTATTTTTTTTATTGAAAATTTCATTCAATTCAGTGAAATTCACATCTCTACTTCCTCCATCCAATGTTCATTATATTTTACTTAACTAATCGATGCAAAAAAAAAAAAGTATTAAATTTGTCTACTATACCTATCTTCATTATTTTTATAACATTCGCCATTAAACACTACTGATGATATTTCTTCTCTATTAATCTTTTTCCATATTTCTTTCTGGTCGAACGTATCACAAATTTGCATTTTCACATATTCTGATTTTTTATTTATATTGGCTTTATACAGGGTGTCCCGTAAGTCGACGTCAAGCCGGAATCGGGTGATAGACCAAATCATAACAGTTACCAGAAAAATATTAAAAAAATCTAAGTCATGTATTTTTCAAATTATAGAAATTTCTTTTGTTTTCGAGAAAATGTACACCCTGTGATGGTTTTTTAGCTCCTGTTGCTACAAATCTTTACTTTTTTCAATTTTATTTATCTTATGTAATCCCGAATAGTGCTTATGTAACCCGTTGCTTTAAATTCTAAGCCAACTATTCCAGCTTGGAAGAAAAAAAAAATTTTCCTGAACCAAGAATAGAAAGTTAATATTTCACCCAACTTTAACTGACTATAATGAAAAAAAAAAAATATACTACGCCAGTTTGGCAAGTAACTTTAAAAGTTGACGCATTTAATTAGGATTCTAAAATGGTATAACACTTGCTACAATATTTTTTAGATTACGGAAAAAAAATTTTTCTTCAAGAAACCCAGTTTCGAAAAATTTCTTTTCACCTACTAAAAATGATTCTAGTGTACCCAAAGCTTGCGGTAAGACCGTAACTTTAAGATTCTAGTTTGAGTGAGACGTAAAGTCATTACATGAAGTGTGAGTGAGACAGATAGTGACGCTTTCAAGTTAGAGATCCTAACTTTTTGTTGAATTTAGGACAAATTTTCCTTAAGTTTAAAATTAAACACCAATTTTTTTTTTTTTGGATGCTAAGATTTATTATTTACAAAAGATGTTCAAACTGCCTTACTTCAGCTGCAATACAAGTGCGACATCTTCTTAAAAATGATCGGGTTATCAGACGGGTTAATCTTCCATTGTTGACAAATTCAACTGCTTCCGTAATTCTGGAGCTCTTGTTTTTGTAAAATTTCGTGAGCTATACTTTTAGGCACTTCTGTACTTTCCTGGATTGCACGTACCGAAGTACTTGGGTCTTCTTCAACTGCTTGAAGTACTACGTCCTCGTAAAGTAAGGAACTCTTCCTTCACCATGTACTTGGTTTGGAAGTCGACCCTCTGTGGAGATTAGACGATGCACATTTGTAAAAACTCAATGATTTGACGAGCTAGCATCACTATCTTGCTCACTCACATTTCATGCAATGACTCTCCGTCTCACTAAAACTAGAATCTTAAAGTTACGGTCTTACGGCAAGCTTTGGGTACACTAAAATTATTTTTAGTAGGTGAAAAAAATTTTTACGAAACTGGGTTTCTTGAAGAAAATTTTTTTTTTTCGTAATCTAAGAAATATTGTAGCAATTGTTATACCATTTTAGAATCCTTATTAAATTGCGTCAACTTTTAAAGTTACTTGCCAAACTGGCGTAGTATATTTATTTTTTCATTACAGTCAGTTAAAGTTGGGTGAAATATTAATTTTCTATTCTTGGTTCAGCAAAATGTGACATCTTCTTCCAAGCTGGAACAGTTGGCTTAGAATTTAAAGCAACGGGTTACATAAGCAATATTCGGGATTAAATAAGAAAAATAAAATTGAAAAAAAGTAAAGATTTGTAGCAACAGGAGGTAAAAAACCATCACAGGGTGTACATTTTCTCGAAAACAAAAGAAATGTCTATAATTTGAAAAATACATGACTTAGATTTTTTTAATATTTTTCTGGTAACTGTTATGATTTCGTCTATCACCCGATTCCGATTTGACGTCGACTTACGGGATACCCTGTATATATTTCGTAATTATTCATATTTATTCCAGTCATCTTACGTACTTATTAGTTATCTTTGTTACTTCGTATATTTGTATTATTTTATCTTTCAATGATCGCAATTCTTATCACAATACCAACTATTATCTATAGCACTATCGATGTTCTTGTCGTGAGAGAAATCTGTTACTATGTTCTTTATTTTATAAGAAAAATGCTCGACGCTTACTTTGACAGATCCAGAACATAATATAGAATTGAAGTAACTTTCTCTAATTAGCATTTCTGAATCTTTCGTTTTTATAGTTTAAACACTTATTTTTCCTTTTCTTTATTTTTAGAGCAGTCTGTATACTAGCTTCTACCTTATCTGTGTTCACTACAACGTAGTCGACCAATGTTTTAGACCTATCCGTTATTCTCGTCGGTTCCTGAACTATTTGAAATGCAAAATTGTCCGTCATATATTGTTCTATTTTTCTTTTATGATGATGATCATGCAAGCAATCTATATTACTCGCATTCATCTCTTCAACAATTTCTTCGTATAGTTCACAGAAGTCTCTAGTATTACCACTCAGACTTCCAGATTTTAAAAATAGCAGCCCTCAAATTCAATTATTTATAATGGATTTAAAAACCTTAATGCATTGTCAAGAAATATAGTTACTTAAAAGATAATAAACAAAATTTTTAAACTGTAAATTACTAGAATTTGTAGAAAATGTATTATATCCATCCAGCAACACAGTGTTACATAAAAAGACAAGCTCGATATACTTTTCACGAGACACATAGAACATAGTGTAGGTTGTGGATCTGGTGGAACTAAAAGTAGTGGTATAGAAGAAATCTCCATACACCACTAAAATATCATTTTAGACCAAAAAACCGTTATTGTATAGGTCCATGTACATATATAATAATTTATAACTCGGACATTTTTTATTTGATGTCGATTTTTTTTTTGTGGTTAATGAGAGATAGGCCTTTGTAATCATATGTTCCTTATTTTGTTGCAATGAAAAGTCACGAAGCTACAGTCGAAAACATTTCAAAGTTTAGAATTTTTACATATTTTTGCAACTTTGATAACAATTTCATGACATGTTTTGATCAGTAATATATTTTCGCTGCATACCTATTAAAATCACATTCGATTTCGCGTCTAGTGAGGTCGCATTATATAAAATCGGTCAAAATTTGACTGAATCGAATTTTGGGCCATTAAGCAGCTATATTTCTGTACAATATTAAACTACAGCAAAAGTTGAAGAAGTACTGAATTTTAACTGTGAAAACGTGGAAAATGCAATAAATAACAACAACTAAAACAACAAAAAATTCAACACCAATTTTGAATTAAGTCTCATGACTAGACATGACTAGGCAACGTTTTACATATTATAGTATTTTCTCGTTAATAGTGCATAATTCGACAAAAAAGGTTGAGTTTTTCAATTTCAAGTGCGTTAGATAGCCAAGAAAGATGTGCAATTCCGGACGTGTTTGAAAAGCTAGAAGCCCAAAACCTTCCTCTTTATAATTCAATTGCTGCAATCATAGAAAAAATGGTGTATGGATTAGACACTTCCGGACTCATTTTCGGTAAAACTCTAAAATAAGAATTGTATTCTAGATTTAGCTAGTATGTTGATTTAAAGAGTAAAAAAATTATCACTAGCAAAGTTTTTTTTTATAGTGCATATTTTAGCTTTTTTTCGTGCATATTTGCATGCTTTTTTTAGTATTTTGATTGCATATAATCCGATGAGTACTCATGACGCATGCCTACACATATGGTATAGTAGTCTTAATGATAAATCTGTTTGGAATGAAAGCGATAAAAGTGAATATTCTTGTTACCTTTGTGAGTGGGATAGTCCTGAAATAAATTTAAGTGTGAGTGCATAAAGTGAATTTTGATGGACATGTTGCAGCCCATTTCACCGTAGGCAGTTAAATATTCGTGTACAACGTTAACGTAGTCGGAACTTTTCTTGTTGCCAAGGATATTATTGCAGAATGAAACAAAACTATTCCAGGTTCTTCTTCCACAGTACTCAATTTTGTTGCAAAATCTTTGTCCCACATAATTTTCCGAATTTATGAAATAAATGACAATGAAATCTTGTTAAATGGTTACTCTGTGATCCGTTGTGATAATCATTCACGATATACTGGAGGTGTAGATTTATTTTAAATATATGTGGAATTATGAAATCGTTAAAAGAAAACGTTACGAACAACATATGCTAATTTATTAGCAAATGCTAAATTTCAAAACATAAAAATTCATGTAACTGCAATATGCAGATCACCAAACTGGAGTAAACCCGTATTTTGCGGAGGAATCGAACTATTTGTTGGATATTAGTGGAAAAGTGATATTGGCTGGTGATGTTAATATAAATTGTTTAGATAGGCGTGACACTTATAGAAATGAAATTATGAGTGCAATGGGTGATTATGAGTTTAGACAAATTGTGCAGGAAGAGACAAGACCTTTGAGAGACTGTGTAATAAAAAATAATAAAGTGATGAGCGCTAAAGTAAATTCAAGTTATAAAATTAGTGATCATGTGTCTATTCTTGTGGAGTGTATTGAGAAATGTGTTCCGTCTTATGGCGAAAAGAGCATGGCTGTGCTTAAATACGATAGAAATATCTATATATAGGTAAGACAGATGTTGGAGACCCAAATGCAACTGAATAATATTAAAGCCAAGGTATTACAAAATATAATGTTATTGGTGCTAAAATAATACAGTCAAAAAGAAAATTATGAATAATGGGTTAGAGAGAGACGTATGACGAGCTTGAAATATTAAAACAAGAAAAAGTAATGTATCAACGAGCTAAATGGATGCAGAGCGAGAATACATGGAAGCAGTATATTAAGGCCAGATTATATAAAGTCCAAGGTGGATAGAACGCATGAGCAGAAGTCATGTGGCAATTAATAAAATCACTCGTACTTAAAAGGAGTCAGTACTCAGCAAAAGTTTCAATTTAGATACCAGCGAACCTGGAGGTAAAACTTCAAGACTTCAATTTTTACCATTTTTTACAAGTTTTCGAGCTAATATCTCCATTCCAATACACTTTTTTTAACTTTTGCCGACGTTATTTACTAGACTTCTTCATTAATTTTAATTTAAGATATAAATCATTATTCTGCTACAAATAGTTTGCCAGAAATTCACATTGAAAAATGTATGAAACTCGCAAATATTGGTACTGACTCATTCTAAAGAAGAACAGGAAGTTATAACTGAGGTTGGGTTTATGGATGGGAACGCCAGGGACGAAGAAATAATAGATAATAAATTCAATTAGTATTTTTTAACCAGTTTCCATGATTTGTGAATTCTATACCATTTGAGCTATACGTTGACAATATCATCCCAACTGTAACTGCATTTCTTTTCAAGCAAGTCAATCTTGCCGACATTATTTGCGTATTTAATTCTTTAAAAACTAAAAAGGACTTCAATTTAGTATTTCCGAAGATGATAACGGATCGGATGCACCTCTAAGTGTGGGGAAAATAATAATGGATATACTAAATGGATCTTTTGAGGATGGTAAAGAATCTGTTATAGTTCCAATTAGAAAAGTTGCTGGTACCAAAAAAGTGTCGAGTTCCGACCAGTTAATATGCTTCGATATATGAGAAGGAAATAGAAAAAGTAGTACAAATACAATTTGAGGAGTACATGGAGAAAAATAACTACTTGTGGCACAGCAATGGAGATTTTGTAAGCCACATTTTTGTGAGATAGGGTAACGTTCGAAGGGAAACAAGGTTATACAAGCTGTGTTCTTACACCTAAAGCGTTCATTCGAGACAGTTGATGAGTAATACCTACTAGTTAAAAAATTGGTTAAGTACTGGATCAAAGCAAGGAGTGATGGTTTGACTCGTTCTTAAAAGGGAGAAAACAGCGTACGAATGTGGGTGAAATCAGCATCGCTGCAGACGAAGGTGGGGGAAGGATCAATCCAGGGAACGCTTCTATTCCTGATTTACATCAACGATATGGAATTCATCTTGGAACATGCTAAGCTAGTCCGCGGATGGCGCGCTGAAATATGTATATTGCAGCAGTTTAAGTGCGTGGTTGAAAGGAAATAAGCATAAAGTGAACATTTCAAAGACAAAATGTATGGCAATAAATTTAAACTATAATACTAATATTTATATACGGATGGTGTGGCAATTGAAAATGTTACCTACTGATATAAAATACTTAGGTGTTATAATGGATAATAAGTTGAACATTAAAGAACATTGTGAATGTTACTAAAAAAAACAGGTAAGAAGATCTCTTATTTTAGAAGGAAAAAGTAAAGAAATATCCATCCATTGCTACCTTAATTAAGGTTTTCAACATGATGATAAAACCACAATTCGAATATAGTGCTTCAATTTTGCTTACAGCATCAAACAGTTTAAAAAAAACATATGGCAGGTGATACAAAATAAGAGAATTAAATCTACCTTGAAGGTTGGAAGATTTACGCCAACTCGCTTTCTTTTAGAATCATTATGGTTGAGTGTAGAGCAAAGGCTGATATGGAATGTGTTAGTAATTATCAGTTATGACTTTTTACGAAAAAAGCCAACTTTACCTGTTATTTCTGACAGATAATAATTTGAAATTTAAAAAAAAAACAAGCTGGAAAGGCTTTCTATTTTTTCGAGCTGGAAGTAACAGGTTTTGAAGGTGGTTATTTTTTTGAATTTTTGAATAAGTATAAAAAGCCAAGCTGGTTTCTTATTTTTTCTAGTCGAGTATCATTTTTGGGTAAAAAAAAACTAAATTTCCTTTCCATTAAAAATAATTCGGATATGGAAACCCTAATCGGTTTTCAAATATTTTGTCGGCACTGCAGGGCGGCAACGGCAAAAATAACATAAAAAAAAGATAGGAAGCAGCCAAACAAAATTGAGAATTTGTCGTTTTTTTTTAGACCGACACAAGTAATGTCATATACTTTCGTGTTTTGCATGAATGGGGGAAAAGAGCTTGGCTATGCGCTATTGTAGTGCGACTGAGACCATGAATTTAAAATAAACAAGTAAAAAAGCTAGAATTGTTCTAAGACCAATTCTTGTGATACCCTAGATGAATGCCTGTATTAAATTTCGTATGGTCACCGATATATTCAAGTATGATTTTGAAGTTGTTTTTCGCATATATTTCCAGAACGGTTTGTCGCGCAGGAAAAATGATTATTACCAATTTTATAGGATTTCGTATTCTGCAAAAGTTTTTAGTACAATAAAAATGTCTTGGACTGATTGTTTTCAATATATACGCAAAAAAACTAAATTTTTATATGGCAACACCAAGAAGGAGTTGTCCGATTTAGTCCATTTTTGACATTTTATTTGCTAATGTAGTAAAAACATCATGTACGAAATTTCAGCTGTCTACGTCGACGGGTTCTCAGGCAGTGTCCAAATATATAGCGGAAAACGAAATTTTTATATGGCAACCCCACGAAGGAGTTGCCCGATTTGTCTCATTTTCGAACTTAATTTTACTTTTTTTTTAAAGTCCGTGTACAAAATTTCAGCTTTCTTAGTATACGCATTCTCGAGTTATCGTGCGGACGGACGGACGGACGGACATGCAAAAATCAAAATAACTTTTAATATTATGAATGGGTGTCCAATCCATTTTGCCCTACCATCATTATTTCTAGGTGTTACAAACGGAATGACAAACTTAGTATACCCTTTAGATTTCATCTAGGGTATAAAAATGGAGAGAACGCAGAATTACCCGAACGAAAAAATCTTATTGAATCCCTCAAAGTCCTATCAAACTATTTATAATAACGAACATCAGGTCAAACTACCTCTATTTTTTAACAAAAAGATAAATTACGCTTTGGCCAAGGTGCTGAAAGGAGATGTAAAATTCCGCTCAAGTAAAATTCTCATTTTTCTCGAAAATATCAGAGAATCCAGCATGAGTCTCTCCCACTTAATTTCTTGATAACTGGTTCGGACGCTGAAAATAAGAAACCAACTTGGCTTTTTATACTTCCGGCTTCAAAACCTGTTACTTCCAGCTCAAAAAGAATCAAGCTAGCTTTTTATTTTTGCCAGAAAAAATAGAAAGCCCAGCTGGCCTTTTATTTTTGCCAAATTTTTTTTAGCTTTTTTTTTCAAAAGCTTTGCAGGAATGGAAACGGGTTTCACGAGACATCTTTTGGTATTTTCCACAAAATTCCACGATCATGATTTATACCAGCTTTTTTTGTTTAAAGTTTCCAAAATACCAGTTATTTTCGGTCCCTGATTGTAATATTTAAGTACTTATTGCCAACAAATGAATATGTAGGGTACATTTTTTGATTTTAGCTGCACTCAATCCAGGAAACTTTGTTCTGAAATGATGAAATACTTCGCTGTCGATGTTAAATTTTTTAACTAACTGTTTCATCTAGCCGAAATGCAGTGGGCAGTAAGATGTTATTTTCGGACCACACCAATGGGATGTTCAAAACATTCTTCTTCCAATTTGAAACGTTGTACGTACCAGCCAATTCGTTCACACCTATTTCACGCACGGGGTTATCCCACTCACAAATGTTACAAGAATACTTAGTATTACCGCCTTACATTCCAAACATTATCATTAAAACTACTGGTACCATACGCTCAATAGCGGCGGAAAAGAAGACTGTAAGCTCAGGGCTGCCAAGGTGAAAAGCATATAAGAGGAAAGCATGCATACTTGATGGAAGAAATTTGTTGAACCGGGTTATGGAAATTTTTGAATTACAGATTATCACTTTGGCATCTCCCACGAAGCTACAAAAGTGAGGTAGTATGACTGAAAGATATCATCATATGCACGAATTGGTACCTCTCACGGCGAGATAACTATACCTAAGTGACATAAAAATTGACATTTTTAACTCTGTGGGTACTGTAGTGGGGTATGTATGGCATAGACGTCATTATACAAAGAAGTTAAGTGCTCATGATAGTCAGAATAATAAAATCTGACATAGTCCCAATGTATTTACCAGACCCATTACTAGAAGGATATCTACATGCAAAGATACACTGGGAGTACTCATGACCTTATGGTCATGTGCTACGAAGCCAGACCAATTCATTTGCCGACATTGCTAACTTGGTACAACGGAGTTGAGGAGTCCCGGATAGTGCTACAATCAGTAGTGCTATTCGGCTCAACATGGAGAAGGCCCCCTTGTGGGAGCATCGTAGTGGTTGTGGTGGCCCATATGCTGGCAGAGAGAGATTATCTCAGCCTGCATGACTTAGGCGGACATTCTTCTTTGAACAGAAGAGTATGTCCTATTGTATAACTGCATACTGCGTCCGCGGATTTGAAAGATGGTCGCTTATTATTGCATGCTTAGAGGATTGGGTTTCGGCGTGGAGTTGCGCTAAATCAACCGGGTGCCGTGACCTAAAGATCGGTAGATATTTTAGATAGGTCTCGCGTCGAGCAATAAGTCCAATGTCAAGCATGCACTGACATAAACAGGTACTCTTGAGACAAAATATAATAGCTGTGTTCTTTTGTGTACCTTGTTCTAGAACTCCCATATACTGGAGGGAACAAATTGTTCTGTCAATTGAAGCTAACTATTAGTACTGTTTGCTTCATTTATATCTTTCTATAAAAATGTATGAGGCGTTCTTTTGTGTATCTTTTGCTCTGCCCTGTTCTGCGGACACAAAAGAACACAGCTAATATATTCTGCCCCTTGGGGGCGCTGATTGTCGCTTGTCTACTAATCCGTGCATTAAAACTGCCGTGAGATTAAGACTGAAAGCTAGGTGCGCATTTAAAACCCCGACAGCTTTCTGTACCATACGCGTAAGCATGCGTCATGAAACTTAATTCTAAGTTGATGTTGCTGACAACAGCCTTTGAATTTGTTGTCTTGTTGTTGTTATTTATAGCATTTTTTTCACGATTTCGCAGTTTTCACAGTTAAAACCCAGTACTTCTTCAACTTTTGTAGTTTAATACTTTACGGAAATATAGCTGCTTAATGAGCAAAAATTCGATAGCTCACTCCAATTTTTACCCATGTTAGTTAACGAAAGCTCACTATACGCGGAATCGAATTTGCTTTTAATATATAAATCGCAAAAAATATTATAGATCAGAACGAGTCATCAAATTGTGGTCAAAGTTGAAAAATGTGCAAAAAATTGTAAACTGTTGTCCACTGTAGATTCGTGACTTTTCATTGCAACAAAATAAGGAACATATGGTTACCAAGGCCTATCTTTCTTCTTTCATATGCCTACCACAAAAAAATCTACATCAAATAAAAAATTTCGGAGCTATAAATTATTAATATACATGGACCTACCCAATAACGGTGTTTTTGGTCTAAAATGAAATTTTGAAGTGTATGAGAAATTTCTTCTATACCACTACTTTTAGTCCCACCAGACCTACAATTTACACTAGGAATGTCTTGTGAAAAGTATTTTTTCACTGTAACGCAGAGTAGTTAACTCTAAAAAAACTGATATTGTAATGGATTTTGTCAAAATTTATAATTCAAAAACTTTTCCAGGCATACACTCTTTAAAAATGACTCTCAAAGATCTTACAACGTAGTAGAATAGTGAGTTTAGTTTGATTTAATAGGGCTAAGTCATCAAAAGAAAATAGTTGTTAATATGAATAAAAAGAGACTTTATTTAATATGCATAATAGAAAAATATTTATAAAATTAGGGACAGGACCACCAATGCTGAAAATCATTAACCAATCGTTGGAAGAACGGGTATTTCCAAATGCATTGAAGAAGTAGAAATAGTTAAAAATACAGTCATCCTAAAGAATTTCGACCAATAAATATATATATTTGCATGAAAATATCTTATAGAAAGTGGTTCACAACCAAATCGAAGATTTCTTTAAGAAAAACATACTTTTCTTGGATTAACAGTCCGGCTTACACAAAGGTTATTCCTGTGGGACTGCATTGACTTGGGTGTTAATCCAATGGAAGGAAGAACTTGAAAATAAAACAAAAAGGCTGACTGTACTTCTCGATTTTCAAAGAGCATTTGAAACCGTTGATAGATAATAGAATATTAACGGATTGGATAAGTTATATAGGCATGGTGTATCATGGTGGATCAACTCATATTTATCTCAAAGGTACCAAAGAACTAAATTTTCTATTCTTAGTTTATACCAGGGTGTCCCGTATGTGGTTATGCTTAGACAAACAAAACATGTATTAGTTGAGGGTGGGGTAGGGGGTAGGAAAATCGTAACGGTTTCCGAGATAACGAGACTTTAAGATATTTGGGTTTATTTTTATAGATCGCCCTGTAACTTCTCCACGTTACACCCTATGATGATGATTTAAATTTTGCTAGATAGATAATCGTTGGACCCTTCCAATGGTCTATAAATTTTTTGCCTCACCCTTTCCGTTTTGAGGCTCAACAAAGTTAATTTCGGAATTTTTACTCGCTTTTTTTTATTTAACTACTATTTTTATCAAAAACACGTCATCAATATCAATTTTTCATATTGAATTTAAAAAGCCCAAAAGTTCAGCTTTAAAATGACCTATCACATTCTGTACCCATGTTGTGGTCCAGTCTGCAAGTACACGGAAGCAAGAGGCTGAAAGGTGTAATGGTAGTAGAGTAGTAAGCAATAGCGGAACACATTACTTCGCACAGTAAAGTAAAAATGCCCGCTTATTGGTGATTAATGTAATGTTTGTTTACATTACCGCGGCAATGCTCGTTTTGCTTACAACAGTGCAGCTGCTTGCTTTCTGTGGCATTGGCCAGTAGTTTTCGTCATCGGTTGTAGAATATTACCGCCCAATAATAATTACATATGTTGAGGGTCAGATTCTACTTCCGAATTCCGTCTGCAAGTTTTTGAGGTGCGCAACTGAATTAGTGTGGTCAGTTCGGGTTACAATTAAACAGTGGTGGGTCGGCGGTTAAAATTGTTAAGTTCAAGTCAAGTCAGTTGTAAGAGATCTGTGAATTAAATAAAAGTAGTTCATTTGTTGAGAACGGGCGTTTTTATTGCTAAGGGACACGACATTTTGGCGCAGCCGATAGGATTGGGTAAGAAATTTGAATTTGGTGGTTTTTTTTCTCATTGTTAAATTTTTTTAAATTCCTTTCCTTTTTATTTATAAATGGATTTTTTTTTAGAGAGTACCATAAATTAATTCTTTTACTTTTCAGGCTTAATTTAAGAAGTGTTAAATGAAATATTGAGTGTGACTATTTGAAACCTATCTGAGTGTGATATTGATTTCATGATTATGCTGTGCGTTTTTGGATAGGTTAAGGGTAAAGCTTTATGGGCGTATGAAAGTTTTTGTCTTATTTCAATGTGTTCTAAGTTGAAAATTTAAGGTATAGGTTAAGCAGTTAATTCATCGAAGGCTTTCAGAGTTTTTTTTTGTTTTCAATATTTTTCGTTCAATTGGAGGAATTAAGTGTTTTTTGCTTTCATCATCGGCCTTTATATTTTTATTATAAATGAGAGGTGTAGTAAGTTTTTTAGCTTTTATGTTAGTGAATGAATTTGTAAGTGTAAGAGAAACTGTGATTTTGTCTTTTATGTTAAATAGAGTAAAAGTAAAAGTGGTTCAGATATGATAGTTTTTGTAATTACAACGTTGTTTTCATTTGTGTAGCTTAAAAATTGAGTTTCACTCCTGTTTGGTGGAAGTTTTCTCGCGTTTGTTATAGGATTGATAGAGTTTATGCTATATTCGTCTGTCGTCAACGTTTCAAACAGAGATCATGAATTTTGGTATTGATCTCTGCTGAAGTATTGGGTTTATGTCTTCGTGTTTCACGCAAAAGTCAAGTCGTCTGATTAAAGTGTTAATCTAGTGAGTAGTAATGTTATAAAGAGCACCATTTTTCGTGGAAAATTATTGATATTGAAGTTTTGAGTTATATACATATGTATGTACAAATTGTGAGAACAAAATGCAGCAGAACGTGAGACTGAAAAGGGAACACTTACAGATAAAAAAAGAACATGGCTGACACATATGAAACAATCATGGACAAGGTGCCTAAATACGTGCCGATGTTTTCCGGAGAAAGGTCTCCAAAACTAGCGAAGGAAGTACATCGTTTTCTAAGTTGTTGGAAGCCGCAGAACAAGGCCTCTTTATGAAGTGTGTGAAGTATCGACTGACTGACGATGCTTACTAACTGATAAGCTCTGATAAGCCGAAGGACTTAGAAGCATTGCAGAAGTCAATCTGAGCCGCTTACTTGCCGCGGAGATTGTTCAGCGTGCTACTGACAGAGATTTTAGCATGGCGTCAAAGGCCAGGAGAAGATATCAGAGAGTTTGCGGATAAATTGATATATTGATAAATTGGATCAGACTAAAAGTTCTGTTTCTGCAAAGTACCCAGGTAAAGATGGAGGATTACTGGCGGACTTGGAAGCGGATACGATAGCAACATTTCCACAGGCTACCCTTCTGTATAGAATGCCAGCAATATAGGCACGAAGCATCCAATTGCCGACTACATCACGTCAGATTAGTTGATATTAAAGAAGTTGGCAGTGGAAGATTCCATCCAGGAGGAGAGGGGTTTTACTGCCAATTTTGCCGAACACAGGACCACTATACAGCGAACTGCCTGAAGAAATATTTAGCAGAGAAGGCCACTGAGCAATTAAATTCGCAGAATAAGTTTTTCATCACAGTTCTATTTTATATAGCATTAGAAGGTAAGTTAAGGCTTTTAATATATACTGGATCCACATGTAGCATAAATAAAGTTAATAGAATGAAAAGGAATACGCCCATACAAACATATCACAAAATTCAAATTGGAGGACTGTTCGGATTCGCTAGGAGCTCCATAGGCACTTGTGAGGCGAAGTTGCAGATAAACAACAGTCAGCATGTCTGCAAATTTAATGCCATTAGTGATACGGACTCAATACCGGCCGATGGTATACTCGGAATGAATTTCCTCAGTGACAGAGCTATTATCGACTGCGTAAATATGAAACTTTGGATACAAGATGCCAACAAAGGCGTGCAAGAAAGTGCTTCTTGTGAAACTTTCACATCTTGTGACCCAGTGAAACTTACAGCTTGGCAAAGTAGCAGTCAAGGAAATCCGTTTCAGGCCAGGATTGAGGATAAAAATAATATAGCAGAAAGCTTCGAATCTTGCAGTTCGGAGCTCAACAAGCTCATAATTGAAGAATCTACCGAAGAGCCTTGGAATCAGCACAGAAATCAGACACACTGTAAATAGTCTAAAGGATAGACTTGCATTTGTAAGAATCGCTAATGCAAGAGTCTATCCTGTAACAGTACTAAACTCGCCGAATGAAAAACACGAACCACGTAAGTTTTCCACACAACCTGTATGGGACCATAAGGGTAGTATCAACTTCTATCTGCAACGATGGCGTGCTCACGGGATTTTGCCCGAAAAATGAAAGTTAAAGCCACCAAAATATATTTATCAAACAGGTGCGGTAGTACCGGTCCGAAATAGGGCCGATAGGCAAAATATTACGGCAAGCCTCGCTGGCCTGTACAAGGTAACTAGCGGTTATGACCCAGGAATTATGGGACTTAACCGAAGAAATTTCCAACAAATTCCCTCCAATTTCAGAAGAAATTCGATGAGAGGAGTTTGATCGTCTTTGGCGAAAGAATTAAACGTAACCCTGTGCCTATTTCATTGGATCCAATCAGTAAGGTATAAATGTATATGTATAAACGGTAAGGAAATATATTAGAAGAAAGAAAGAAATTGAGAGTAGATGCAATAAAAAAGAGGTAGGTATCTGAAAGAAAACATAATATTTATAAAAGAGCAGGAAAATGGACAAAAATATATATATTTGAAAAAAACCGATCTAAAAGAAATTAAGTGGTAAAAAAAAATAAGATATACATATATACAAATATGTATAATAAAACACGAAGATTAAAGAAAAAAGAATAATAATAAAGAAAAATAATGTCCAAGTAAAACGGGAAAAAAACGGGGTTAAAACAGAGAAAGGAAATGTTGTTAATAAAAGAATATATAGTGAGATGAAAAAAAAATAGTAAAAAGAATAAGAGATTTTAAAGAAAAAGATGTTTACAAATAAAAAATAAAAATAAATGTTACTTAAAAGAAATAGAAAGAAAAAGTTAGAAGAATAAGAAATGTATAAATTCATAAATGTTTAAAGTTAAAAATCGAAAGCTAAAAAGTAGGCAGGAAAATAAAAACAGAAGTTTAATGAAAGTAGAGAAAAATAAAATTTGAAAAAATTGAGTAGAAAAAAAAAACAGGTTAAAGAAAAAAGTTATAAAGCAAAATAAGTATTAAAAGAAAAATATTACCTACGTATAGAAATCTTTGTTATAAATTCATATAACACATGTTAGAAGAATATTCATATTTTTGAAATGCCAAATGTATAATAAGAAACTAATAGCTTATAATCATAAAAAATTAATGGAAATAAAGGAAAAATAAATAACATAAGTAACCATATGGATGTTAAGAAAAAATAGATAAATACATAAATAAATACAAAATTTCATCCTAATTTTTATTATAGAATCTAAAAATAATCGCCAACCATATGTAAAAGCTTAAACAACCTCAAGAAGACTGAAGCAGAATTGGCAATTACATCAGTTCCAGAAACACCATTGTATAATCTACGGGGAGCAATTTGATCGTTAGACCAAATTTTCTTAATCACACACATTGACGAAGAGTGAAGATTGATTTGAATATAAGGAAAGCAATGATGAAATTTAAAAACAAAAGAAAGTCATCAGGAATAAGGGACAAAAACCACACATTAAATGACTGAGAGGAAGGCATTTCGTACTCATCAGGCCTCAGATATACACAACTCTGAAGTGTCTGAGAGTTTAGAAGAAGTTTAGGTAACGGTGTCCTTCAAATGGAAAGAATTTAACTATCTGTCACTGTGTGGAAGATGTGGTTGAAGATCAAAGTGAACGTTATATGACTCCAAATTTGAGACAAAATAAGTTAAAAGAACTAGCATGCAGCTACACAGTTTCAAACAATACGTTACAAGAGTTCCAATGGAAATAGAGCACGTGTATTTCTTTAGGTATGGGTGGACTCTTGATATAATTGAGAAAGCTCCATCGTGCGTATGGAAATAGTACAAAAATAATACCAAGTTAAATGTCAATAAGAGTATGATGAACATTATAAGTGAAAAGCTCAACTGTAAATTGACAGTTCGCTTTCGACCAAATCCCACTATTGGAAATACATTGCAGAACTTCCGAAGAGGACAGCGACACCAGGTAATAGAAGACATAGTCTATTCCCCGGATATGGTTCATATCACCGAAGACGACTACCTGCAGTTATTAAGTACCAGCAGCTTACTAATAATAGCAGGAATTGCGGTCTACTCCAGACGATGGAAGCAGAACCAAGCATCCGCAAGCACCCGCAATACATCAACGTTGCTAATCATTCTGAGGTTAACTAGAAACACGCGAACAGGGAAATTAGAGCCGCAGCTGGAGAACAAGGGATACGACTAGCATCGAGGTAATGGTCTCCAGAACCCAAATTGCCCCTTCCATCGAAAAGTTGCTCGCACAGCTGGAGTAGTCACCACAACATTCAGCAGTTTATGGAAATAGACAGTAGATATTATTGTAAAAAGGAAGGTTCTGTGGTTAGGAAGAATTAATTAGAGGTGGTATGAAATAGAATATATAATTGTAAACATTGAAATTAGATTTGGTATAAGATAGAAATAAGAATTGTAAAGCTTATAATTAGAGATGGTAGAAATGTCACAAGAGATAAATGTAAGAATATATTGATCAATATTTTGTTATAGGAATATATCAATGCACTAATAATAGGATGGAAGAATTAAGAAACGAATGCGTTGAAAAAAAAAGAAACAGAAATGTAGTAAAGCATAATAAAAATATGTTTAAAAGGAAAGATTTATATTGTTTAGAAGAGTAAATGATGAAAAATGGGAATATAAGATATAAGGAAATGTGTTACGTAAAGATGATTGTCAAAAAAGACATAAACAGATATGAAAAAGAATACGTAATGTATATTGTGTAAAGAAATATGTATCACGTGAAAAACACATTAAGAAAGTCCAAGTTATAAAAACTATGATTGTTTTCAAAACTAAATTAAAATAAAATGTAAATCCAACAGCTTCTTGATTGCATACTCTAAGTGAACACACCAGTAGGGTGATTCTGTGCTCTTTGTCGTTCTATTTAGTCGTGAATTTTGACATATTTTGTCGAGTTTTTTCTTCAACACAGTTCATTTTGTGTCTTCACTATTGTCTACCACAAAATGAACTATAATGAATTTTCGATGAACACACGTCAAAAAACACGACTAAATAATCGACAAATTAGTCAACTGCTCCCAGAGGTTGTGACAAAAATTTTACACTAGTAAATAAAAATTCTACGCCTAATTAGAGCATTACAAGTGCTTAAATTCGAAATATTATTTTGAATTTGTAATGTGAAGTGACATTTTCAGTTCATTCTAAGTCATGCAAGGGTTGCTGACCTGATCAAAAACACGAAAAAATCAGTAGAAAAGTTCATTTCATTTAGTCGATTATTTTGACATTCAAGTTCGACAAAACCCACAGATCTAGTTCCTCTGGGACCTAGTTTTTCCCAGGGGGGAGGGATGCTGTGGCCCAGTCTGCAAGTACACGGAAGCAAGAGGCTGAAAGGTGTAATGGTAGTAGAGTAGTAAGCAATAGCGGAACACATTACTTCGCACAGTAAAGTAAAAATGCCCGCTTATTGGTGATTAATGTGATGTTTGTTTACATTACCGCGGCAGTGCTCGTTTTGCTTACAACAGTGCAGCTGCTTGCTTTCTGTGGCATTGGCCAGTAGTTTTCGTCATCGGTTGTAGAATATTACCGCCCAATAATAATTACATATGTTGAGGGTCAGATTCTACTTCCGAGCTCCGTCTGCAAGTTTTCGAGGTGCGCAACTGAATTGGTGTGGTCAGTTTGGGTTACAATTAAACAGTGGTGGGTCGGCGGCGCTAATAGTTAGATTAAGTTAAAGTTTAGTTAAGTTCAAGTCAAGTCAGTAGTAAGAGATCTGTGAATTAAATAAAAGTAATGCATTTGTTGAGAACGGGTGTTTTTATTGCTAAGGGACACGAGACTCAAAATGTAACCCTTTCTGCTATTTTTGCAAATTTCTTAAGCATTTCCAGCAAAAATGGCTGAAAAAGTTCAATAATTGCCAGAAAGTAGGCAATTATCACAGGGTGTAACGTTCAGAAGTTACAGGGTGATCTATAAAAACATACCCAAATATCTTAAAGTTCCGTTATCTCGGAAACCGTTACGACCCCCCCCCCCCCCCTTATCTGTAGCCTTCGGGTGTCAGACCAGACCACATACGGGACACCCTGTATAAATGACATAGTAACGGTTATGAAGCACTCCAAAATTATAATGGTGAATTTTGTGGTAAAATTAGTGATGAAATGAAGCAAGTCAATGAAATTAAATATTTGTAAGGGTCATGTAAATTATATTTGTAAGAAAATAGGTAAATGAACGGCAATACAAATTTATATTATAAGACCACATTTTTATTATTGTTTATCTGTCTATATTGTTATTAAGTAACAAAGAAATGATGAGTAAGATGCGAAAATTGCAAAACAGAGCTATGAGATATTATAGTTGTGTAACAGCTATACTCCCATAAAACTACTGTTAAGTGGATTGAAATGAATGAATGTTGAAGAAAGATTAATTTTTAATGAGTAGTTACATATTTTTAAGAGTAAGAATAAGGTAGGTATATTACCTGATTTTTTATATAGAAATCTGAACATGTAAATTTTAAAAATGCCAATGAATTTAGACTTGGCTTTTGCAGTACAAGTTGGTCTCTTTTATAAAAGGAATAAAAATGTACAATAAGCTAAAATGTGATAGAACTGAAAGAAATATATTTAGATTTAAGAAATTATGCATTGAATTTATCAAAAATAAGTTAGTTATATTACTATCGTAATACGTATTGTTTATTTTGCTACAATGTTAATCTACCATGTAACTTTCTATGATGTGCCCAGCGCTATGCGTACCTTTGGCACGGGTACACAAATAAATTGATGTTTATGTTGTTTATTGTTAATGAATTATTATGATTACTCATGGCTATTGTAAAGCTAAATGGAACTATTAATATTATTAAATGAATAACACTAGACAAAACGGATAAATTTGATATAAGGAGGCGAAGTATGAAATTAGTGTATGAATTTGATATTGATTATAAATAGTAAATAGAGAAGACAAGAATTACAAAACTTACCCTTGCAAAATCCTTCTTGCAATCGTATAACAGATATCCAGAGTTGAAAAAACCAACGACTGTAAAGTGAACAGTTGGCTGATTCTGAATAAAAACAAGGAAGAATCGGATGGTTCATTCCTTATTGCATATTATATTTATGTATATAAATAAATACAAAATGAATATGTAGACTTGTGACTAGAAAAATTCCAAATGTTGCTAAGGATGCACGATGAGTTTCATGTGTTTTTTTTTTTATTAATATTATTGTTAATTTTTAATACGGACAACTTTCACACAATTTCACATTATTCGTTTAAATTACGTAGGAATTACACCAATTTTCAACAAATTATCGTTTACTAACGAAAACATCACATTTTTTGTCAACTTACATAGTTAAATTTTAGATAGACTTTAATTTCTCAAAACTTTTCAGCTTTTCAGATTCCGGACATTTGTTCAATGCTTTCACCACTTTATAATAATCAAACTGATGAATTGGCATTTCTTTACAAAAAAAGATTAACCCTTATTATGGGAAAAATTACCAGCATGGAGCAAACAAACTTAAAACTCAAATTAAATTATTTTCTTAAATTTTTATCAGCAAATGCACTGCATGTTTTTTTTTTCATACAAAAAAGAGAAGAAAAGAAATCTGCACAATTTAACGCCTTTTACAAAATCGACAAACCTCAGAACTGTCAGAATGGACAATATTGTTTTTTTTTTTGCTTGAAAACTGTTAAATTATCAATAAATGTCTATGAACTTCAACATTAAATGTTATTTTCTTTACTAAACGTAAAGAAATTTAGATATTTTTTGTCTTATATGCTTAATAAAATAAAAAATTATGAATAACTAACCCGGGCCCAATTTCCCTGGTTGATATTTTACTTTAAAACAGCATCAGCACACAAACAACGCAACGTACATGGATGGTGATGGTGTTACATATCAGAGAGTAAGAGCATCAAGTAATCAAGTTTTACGTTATGGCTCGCTCATGTTCACTACTTGAGATGAGCCGAATAAAACGAGACAAGTCTATTGCCATCGAACAAAGAAATCATACCCACACTTTTAACAATGTACACAGATTTTCCCCTTCACAAATGTTAGAAGAGGATAAAACATTTATGGATTCGTAATTCCTTACGTCTTCTAAATTTTTTTTTTTTTAGAAAATTACTCAGTATTCTCAGGGCAGTATTATTTTTCTTCACATTCACATCGATTTTAATTGCAAAAACTTGTTAATTATCGCTTATTTATATTTCCTTGCATGAGAACAAAACAGTTAAACATTTCCACTTCAAAACATCCATTGCAATTAGTTGTTGGAGCTGCATTTGCATTCACTAACTGCACGAATGAGTTGCACATATACAATTTTATAAATAAATGAACGGGATGCACGATTCCTTTTTAGTATTCAGAATTATTTGTTTTTTAGTTTTCCAAAACAAAATTACGTTCACAAGATAATTTTTCAAAATTATCCATCACTTTTCTGGTTATGATTTATTTTATTACATATTTTACACACAAAAACCGATACCACTCCCATTCATTAACGCTTACTACCTAAGCCGCAATTATCAACTGGAGAAGGAATGGAACTGCCGCAATTGAAAATGAAGGAATATTCCATTCAGCCGATGAGCTAGCCATCATACCGATCCCAGAGCAACACTCAGCTCAGCATTCAGCAATCAGCCAAGCACAATACAATATACATAACAAATAACATTCTTGCCTGGAGTCTGCCCTGCCTTCTAACAAGCCAGCAGATTGCGGCGTAGGCGTACAGTGAGGATTTTGCAAAGCCATGGGCCAGCCCACACGGCAAGTTTGTAGTGAAAGAAGGATCTTCCACCTCTTGTGCTTAGACGTATCAGCACAATAATTTTGCTACGCGTAGTTCCATATAGGCATAGCAGTAAAGCCTGGTATTGTGTCATTTCGCGGATAAATTTTGTATGGAAATTTAGTTGCGAAATATTTAGCCAAATCGCTGAAGGAAGTGGTATTGTGCTTTATCAGCTAAAAGTTTGTTTAGTTTTGACAAGTAGATGGCAGAAATTTCAACAAACATACATTTAGCAACAGATTTATCCGCTCAATATATTTTTCCACGCTAAAATTTTGACGTTCGATTTTGAAAGAAATTTGAATGCAAGTGTCATTGTATTGTAGTAGTTTCGAAATTGTTTAAGAGTTCAGAAGTAAGGAATAGATGGCACTAGTAGCAAGTTGTGTCAATAAGAGTATTGTAAGGACGGGACAGAAGAAGAAGAAGAAGAAGAAGTAGAGTGTCCATGATAAAGTGATGTAAAGTGATGTTTAATAAAAAGTGCAGAGAGAAAGGAATTTGTTTAATTCCGGGCCATCCTACAAATTTCAGAAGTGGGATACTGTGAGGATATTAAGTAGTATTGTTTTGTGCACGATTTGATAAAATTTATGAAACTTTATGCATATTGGGCGCACTAAACTCAATTATGGTGAGTAAGTTGATAACTAAAAAACAATTACAGTCGGAGTTGAAAAAACTTAATTTGTCAACAATGGGTAAAAAGGCGGATTTGTTGGAGCGATTGTCTTTAGCGAAAGATAATAACTCTGACAATGGTGAGGATGATGTTACATGTATTGCTTCATCCCCCAAGGGAAATGTATATACATCCACACCAAAAGGTGAATTTGAGGTTAAGGAGAAATACCTTTTACAAAAGGAGCTTGAGTTGGTTAAACGTGAAAACGAGTTCTTAAAAAATTTAAGTACTGCTGGAGAGGTACAAGTAGAGGAAAAAATCTTACATCCAGTAGAGGCGGATGAAATCATCCCTGTTTTTGATCCTGGTAAAGATCTATCTTTATACAAATGGTTGAGCCGACTTGAAGAAATTGGTCGTGTTTATAAGTGGAAGGAGAGCACCTTACTCCATTACGCGTGCTTACGTCTTCGAGGAAGTGCTAAAGTTTGGTACTTTGGTCAGGAAGGATTGAGTACATGGGAGTCATTTAAGTCAACAATTGTTAAAACATTCCCACCCTTCGGTGACGATTACGACATACATGCTGCTCTTATTAGTCGAAAAAAGAGATCAGACGAGTCTTATGAGGACTATGTTTTTGCCATGCAGAACATAGCTAGAGGAAATTTGTTAAATAACAAGTCACTCATCAAATACGTCATTAAAGGTATTCGTGATATATCTGTGCAACAAATTCTTTCTTTACAGAATCTGAACACCGTTGAGGAGATATTACCATTGCTTCAGCGTTATGACAAGCTAAAGCAAGTAAATGTGGTAACGGAGAGTAAACAGTCAGGCGCATCCTTGACACCTGATGTTCGACGTGCTGCTAAACATCCTGTTATTAGATGCTACAACTGTAATACAGTAGGGCATACTGTGGCTGCTTGTTCCAAGCCAAAAAGGAATAGAGGTTCCTGTTACAATTGTGGAAGTCTTAGTCACCTTATAAAAGACTGTCCAGGAAATTCATCAACAATTAGGAAGTATAACCAAGTAAGTTGTGTTACGTCATTTAGAGATAAGGAACAAGATTGTGAGTCGCAGAATAAAAATTTAATATTAGGTGATAAAGGCAGATACAACCATAATTTCTCTAATGGAAATTTAATAAAAATTGTTTGTAAATTCAGAGACCAAACATTAGATGTTGATCTTAATTTCAATTTAAAGGGTATAATAGATACGGGAAGTCCAATCAGTATTATAAAAAAAGGTTTTGTACCGGATTTTGCTATTGCCGATTGCAATAATGATCAGAATTTCGTTGGAATTAATAATACAAAACTACAAATAATTGGTTTATGTACAGTAGAAATTGATATTTATGATCAGAACTATTTTGTTACACTTTATGTGGTACCTGACAGTACTATGGAATGTGCAGTAATTTTAGGACGTGACCTTTTAAAGTTATGTGGAGCAAAACTTTCGGTAGGAAATCGTACAGTTATTGATTACTTTGAATCAGAAAGTACTGAATTGTTAAATATTAGTGTTGGGAGCATATACTCCGAGGTACAACCAAAAATTAATTTGAATGAGAATTTACTTGAAGCTGATAAACAAAATTTTATTGAAAATTTTATGAATAATTATTATGTGGCACCCAAGCCTAAGTTTCCTGAAATTATAACCAAAATGAATTTGCGTCTTACAAGTGATAAGCAAATTGTTTCTGTTCCGAGACGTCTGTCATTTTCTGACAAAGAGAAGGTTAGAGTAATTATTGATAATTTGTTAAAGGAAAATATTATCAGACTTAGTGAATCTCCTTATTCGTCCCCTATCGTGTTAGTTAGGAAAAAGACTGGTGACGTACGCATGTGCGTAGATTTTAGGTCATTGAATAAAATCACTGAACGTGATAATTACCCTTTACCACTGATAGAGGATTTAATTGATCAATTACGGGAGAAACATTTCTTTAGCAGTCTTGATTTAAAAAATGGTTTCCACCATGTTTTCATGGAGGAAGAATCTATTAAATATACTGGGTTTGTCACACCAATGGGACAATTTGAGTACGTGAAGATGCCTTTCGGACTTAGAAATGCACCTTCTGTGTTTCAACGTTTCATTCACAAAATTTTTAGGAATTTGATAGTTAAGAACAAAGTTCAGATTTATTTAGATGATATTTTGATTGCCACGGAGAGCGTTGCAGAACATTTACAGATACTATTAGAAGTGTTTACATTGTTAGTAAAAAACAAATTAGAATTAAGATTAGATAAGTGTAAATTTTTGTATAACGAAATAGACTACTTAGGTTATACAATCTCTAAAACTGGTATTAAGCCAAATCCAGAAAAATTAAACGCGGTTAAGAATTTTAGTGAGCCTAAAAATTTAAGAGAACTTCGTAGTTTTTTAGGTCTGTGTGCTTACTTTCGTAAGTTCATTAGGGACTTTTCATTGTTAAGTAAACCGCTTTATGATCTTGTTAAGAAAGATTCCGAATTTACGTTTGATAAAAAACAACAGGATTGTTTTGCTTTGCTTAAGGATAAACTTACACAAGCACCAGTGCTATGTATTTATTCCCCTGCAAGTTACACAGAGCTTCATTGTGATGCGAGTTCACAAGGGTTCGGTTCCATCCTGCTTCAAAGGAAGGAGGACGGCCTTATGCATCCGGTCTTATATTTTTCAAAAAGAACCACAGACTGTGAATCTCGGTATCACAGTTATGAATTAGAAACACTCGCGATTATTTACGCGCTTCGAAGATTTCGAATATATTTGCAAGGTGTGAAGTTTAAAATAGTCACTGATTGTAATTCATTAGCTTTAACGATGAACAAAAAATTAATAAATCCTCGAATAAATCGATGGGTTTTAGAACTTCAGGACTATGACTATGAGATCGAGCATCGTTCTGGTAGTCGCATGCAACATGTTGACTCTCTGAGTCGCTGTCACAACATTTTAATTTTAGAAGAATGCCCGTTTGAACAGCAATTGGCAGTATGTCAAACTAAAGATCAAACTATAAAATCATTACGAGAAGAATTACGTCATAGTGAGCATTCATTTTATGAATTACGTAATGGATTGCTTTACCGAAAATCAGGTAAAGGCAAATTGCAATTTTACGTTCCCGAAACAATGCGTATTCACATTTTAAGAAATAGTCATGACTTACACTCGCATGTTGGAGCTGGAAAAGTGTGTGAGATAATTAAGCAAAGTTATTGGTTTCCCAATATGAAACAGATAGTTGAAGACTATGTTTCTAATTGCCTTACTTGTATTTCTTATAATGTTCCTTCTGGGAAAAAGGAAGGGTTTCTATTCAATATTCCAAAAGGAAGGCAACCATTTAAGGTAATACATATTGATCATTTAGGACCGTTGGAAGAAACTCCGCGGAAAAGCAAACATGTTTTGGTTGTCATTGATGGTTTTACAAAATTTGTCAAATTCTATTCTACCAAAACCACAAATACTAATGAAGTAATTAAAGCTTTGAAATTATATTTTAATTCATTTAGCGTACCAGAAACTATTATTTCTGACAGAGGAACCGCATTTAGTTCAAATGCATTTAAAACTTTTGCGAAAAAGTTTGCTGTTAAGCATATTATGGTAGCGTCCGGTTCCCCGAAGTCAAACGGCCAAGTTGAACGTGTCAATAGAGATTTAGTCCCTATGCTGGCTAAATTAACAAGTGAAAATAGACATTGGGATAGTGTTTTGTATAAGATTGAATACACTATTAATAACACTGTAAATAGGTCCATTGGAACTACACCTAGCGAAATGCTATTTGGTGTACGGCAATGTAATACTGTGATCGATAGAGTTAAGGATTTCATTGAAAATGATATTAACAAGTCAGAGCGAGACTTGAATAAGATTAGATCTGATGCAATAATTAAAATTAATAAAAGCCAAAGTTACAATAAGGCATATTTTGATAAAAAAAGAAAAGTAGCTAAAGTTTATAGCAAAGGTGACTTAGTTTTTGTAACTAATGTAGATAGTACTCCAGGAGTATGTAAAAAATTGATACCAAAGTATAAAGGACCATACGTAATAAAAAAGTCTTTAGGTAATGATCGTTATGTCATAGCCGATGTGGATGATAACCGCATCACACAGAAACCATTTGAGGGTATTTATGACGTGTCCAGAATTAAGCCATATTTGAGGTTGAATTAGTATATACCTATACGTTATTTTATGTTAATATTATTTCATGAAGGTAAGACGAGAATTATTTACGAAATTATTGCGTGTTGAATTTTGTTTTTTTTATGTGTATCAAAATGCTTAGTCTCTGAAGTAAGTAGACCGTACCACCAGTTAAAATTAAAATTTAAAATAAATAAATATATAGTACACGTTTGAATTAACAAAATGCTAAATTCAAAATTTCATTTGTTATGTCTTTAATTATGTGAGACCTATGTGAGCAACAGCTAAATCTTAGTACTTATTTGATTATGTTAAAGTAAAACGTAAACTTATGAGAGAAATATGTCCATTTATGCTTTTAAGTAATGTATGTGTTTACATTTATGTCATTTACGATTGCAATGACTTATGTGCAATTTATGTATTTATGTTTATGTTATTATGTAAAACTGCTTATGTATTCATATATGTGTATAAATTATGTTTACCAATATGGATGACATCTCTCATGGATTGTCAAAGTTATGTTATTTACTATTATGCGATTTGAGCTGTTATGTGAACATATGCGTTAGCAACAATAAGGCTCTAGTTTATGTCAGAGAGAGCTATGAAGTCGATGATTAAGATTTTGTCCAATTAGTTATGTTATGAAAAGTCAAGTCAAGAACTTTCTTTGTTTAAGTTAAATGTAAAACAGCTGCACCGTTTTGAAGCCAATCGAGTCGATTAGTTGTCAGAATGGCCGAGTTGTAGTAGTTTCGAAATTGTTTAAGAGTTCAGAAGTAAGGAATAGATGGCACTAGTAGCAAGTTGTGTCAATAAGAGTATTGTAAGGACGGGACAGAAGAAGAAGAAGAAGAAGAAGTAGAGTGTCCATGATAAAGTGATGTAAAGTGATGTTTAATAAAAAGTGCAGAGAGAAAGGAATTTGTTTAATTCCGGGCCATCCTACAGTATTTTTATTATTTTTTTCTGATAAAAAAATTCCGTCTTCAATTAGACAATTCTTTTGAAAAAAATTAAAATAGTAAGTATAAATATAATTTTCCTTACTATTTCGAGATTGGGTAATTGCAAAAGCAATCTAAAAGAACAGAAAATAATATCATAAATTCACGACAGCTGATTGTCAAAAGCAGCCACCTATAGTTCAAAACAATGAACAATTTTAGCCGTAAAGAGGTCCCTGTTCGATTGCTGCTAAATATTTATCCGTTAAATGAACACAATACCTGGCTTAAAGTCGGAATTACAATGGACGCAACGGAACGCAACTGAACGGAGAGAAATGTCAAACCGGTTTTCTTTGTATGCTTTTCAAATGGAGTTGCGCACAGTGGACGGACGAAAACGCAGTCGTATGCAGCAAGTTTAATGAAATCTTGCTTAGCTTTGGGATTGTTTATTTTGTTCCGTCAAGTGAAACTGTGCTGTGGTAAGTGTGTAATAAGCAGAGAGTAAATGGAATGAAAAGAGTTTTTTGATTTTATCCATATTTGTTTATAAATTTTGGGTCAAATGTCACTGTCACTTTCAATTAATCATGCGTCCATTGTAAGCAGCTAACCTCGACATCCGTTTTACTGCGTAAATGTGACATTTCACACCGTTCAGTTGCGTCCATTGTGATTCAGCCTTAAATATCTTTACGAAATTGAACGATACGAAAAATTGATATTTTTAGCCTAAATATATATCTTTTAAAGTTTTCAATTAAAAAAAAAAAAACAAACAAAAGATGACAAATAGAATTTGATTTATTTGAAGATTTGCGGTTTCTATTAATTCGCAGTTTCGTAATGACATTTTATGTGTTAAATTTTAAAAGGTGGTAAAAGTGAAAAAATTAACAAAGTAAGGTTGATTTAATTTAAGATTTGTGCTTTCTATTAATTCGCAGTACGATTTGTATTTCATTTTAATTTTTACACTGCACTTATAATCAGTTAGTAATAATTTAATTGTTTGACATATCGCGTTCTTATGGAATGAATGATTCTTATGGTGAAATGAAAAAGTGATAGAAAAACTTGAGTTATTTTTTAAAAATGTTAGAGTTATTAAATGTGGCATTTCTTGAATTTGCAGCTTACCAAGCATAAAAACAGTTTAAAATCAATCAAAATAACTGTCAAAGCGTCTGCCGCATTTCTCTGCACCGTACTTCCTTCCTTAAAAACCTCTCGTGTGGGAAGACCCATTCATTGTCTCTAATTGCATACAGCAGCAAATGTTGGCAATGCCCTTCTTAATTATGCTGACATTTCGTTTGCTTTTAGAATATCCAGGAGCGGAGTTTTTAGCCCATTTAAGATTTTAAGGCAGATAACATGATTTCCAAGTGTCAAATTTGCTGCGGATCTTCAATCTGTCCGTGATAAATAAAAAAAGTTCAATAACAATTGCTTGTTATGTTTTGCAAGGAATTTTCCTTGCTTTATTCCGCCTAAATTAAATGCTTAATTGTGCTGTTAAAATTGTTAGTTTTATTATAAAACTAAAATTGTCGTGTGCAGTAGGCAAGGAAATTGTTGCAATTCGGTAAGAAGGTGAGGCCTTTGGAGCCTTCTCTGATAAAAATGGCTTCATTTGATGTTCATGATAGAAATAGGTGTGTATATACCAAATGCTATTTTAATAGTTTTTATTTTAAACATGCTGGTTTGGCGATTGTGCCAACAGACAGACCTAACATTCAATAGTCCCAGCGCAGGACGACAGATGCAACTATAGATTGGCAAAAGTAATCTCAGCATCTTGTTCCTTTAACTTCAGCCACAAGAAGGCAAACCAATAAATCTGTTTGAAATTATCAAAAGTAATGTATTATAAGGTCTCCAAGGATTGAACGTATTAATTAAAATTATAATTTACTTATAATAACAAGAAGTTGAAAATACTCGAATGATTGATGGATGGGGAGGGGGCAAGTGTGTCAGGAATTTCTTTAAAGCAACCCTTATGAACATCCTTTGTGTTAGCAACTAATCAACCAACTAAACATGCTATCCGTCATGTTGATTAATCAAATAAAATCCATTCTCTCATTTTAGCTGGTATTTTGGGTCTATGTCTAGACAAGAGGCGACTGATTTACTCTTAAATGAACGTGAAAGTGGTGTTTTTCTGGTGAGAGATAGCACTTCAATATTAGGCGATTATGTGTTATGTGTAAGGTAAGTAATTGTTTTACTTAAATCAAGTGTTGACTACATGTTTCCTTAATAATTTTAGGGAAGATACCAAAGTTAGTCACTACATCATAAATAAAATACAACAACAGGACCAAACTGTTTATCGCATCGGCGATCAATCATTTACAGATTTGCCAGAGCTGTTAACATTTTATAAATTACATTATTTGGACACAACACCATTACGGCGACCAGCATCACGAAAATTAGAACGTATTATTGGCAAATTTGATTTTGATGGAAGTGTGAGTATTTAAATACTTAAGATTTATTACATTTAATGTGAACGCTTATTTTTATTGAAACAAAACTGAACTTAATGGCTACTTACCCACTGAAGTATGTAGGCTATGTCTCGAAGAGCATGAAAAATTGGCGTAGGTCCTATGCGAATGCGAGGCCATTCCACACTCTAGATCCCGGACTTAAAGCTCATACTTAAAATCAGTCGACTTCAAAGAAACTTCTTCCGAAAAAATACTGCCCTTCCGAGGATGTGTGGGGTTGTTGGATGAACTATAAGGAAAGTGGTGTACAATAAACCAATAAATGGCCGCAGTGCAAAGGCCACTCGCCCGCTTAATTCTGTAGTCTAATCTAATTTAATCTGGGCGTTACTTCTAAAAACGTTTATTTACTGAGTCTCCTACCCGGAAATCTTTTAGTTAACCGGCAACATATTTAGTTACAATGTTGGGTACAGAAATTTTAATAATATAATATGTTTACACCTAATAGTCACGATTGACTACATACATACAAAAGCACACGCTTTTTTTTAGACGCAGTTCTCCAAACAGCGATTTATCTCGAACTAATCTGGAAATGAGAATTTCGAATTTCCTTCGTTTCTCTGATTTTCTAAGTATTCCAGGTTAATATCGCGTATTATATTCCTTTTAATGGTTTCCTTTTTGCTATTCGTTCTAGAAGTTTTAGCCAGAGCTTAAGACTTACCCTCGGGTCATTTTTGAATCATGATGTTTACAGGGAGGGAGAGTTTCTTGTCGTCATATTTTCAACCAAAATGAATAGAATCCATTTTCAGTTGATTTTTGAACACAATACAATGAAAACTGAATCAGTGTCTGTAAGAGTAGTCGTGTTCATTTCTGCTGCGATTGAATTATTTAAACTTTCCCGATTAAATAAGTTGATCCGCGCAGGCAAACTGCAAGCAGGGACAAAAAGTTCGCGCTGCATCGGAAAGTGCAGCAGTAGTGAACCTCCGTGGACAACCGTCAGCCTTTGTCACTGCGGATATTTCAAAAGATTTTGAAGGCAGCCTGGTTAGTAAAATTATTCAAACATCTACGCATTTCAAAAATGATCGTTGAGTCGATTACACCTATGAGAGCAAGTGCTCTATGAAAGGTGAAGAGATCGAACAACTACATCGTTCCCAGCGCTTATTCGCGCTTATCCGATGTGATAACTAAGGCTTTGTTGTTTCTGCCTTCAGCATGCAGAAATTATTTTAGATTTCTGGAACATTTGCGGATTAGGAGCATATCGGTTTTCGGTGTTCTGCCACCTTAACTCAAAAAATCCGGCAATTTTTGCGCTAGTGAAACCAAGGTCGTTTCTGATGCTGATATTAATCAGCATCACGTCCCTGGTTACAGCTTCGTGCCTCTTTTTTCTCAGCATAGAGGGATCGCAGTATATATTCGGAATGATGTTGCCTTTACTATTCTTCAAGATTTTCCTTCTGCTAATCCAGAGTTTAACTATATCTGGATTAGGTTCAAACTTCACAAGCACATCATTTACTTCTGTTTCCTTTATCGCAGCCAGTGTTGGGCAAAATGTAATCTGATTAATGATTAACAATTACAATTAACCATGTAATCTGTAATCAGATTACTTTGTAACAGATTACTGATGTAATCCATTTCCATAATTACATAATGTAATCGATTAACGTGTAATGTGATTACAAGTTAACCTGATTACACATTAATCGATTACAAGTTAATCCCACTACATGTTAATCTAATTAATGTGATTACATTTAAGACATATACAAGTCCTGCGGGCCATTTCGTTGAACTCTTCTGTGAATCATTTAATTTACAACAGGTAGTGGATGCATCAACGTGAATTCCTGATACAGCTGGAGATAAGGCTAATTTACTCGACGTGTTTCTAACATCTCATCCGGACAAATATTCCATCTCAGTCGGTTCGGCTCTCGGAAATTCACACCATTGTTTAATCACGGCTGAATTTACCACCTCAAATCTGTGCCGCCCAACTTCTCACCTACAAGTAGGCTTCTTTGGCACTATAAGAATGCTGATTGGGAAAGTCTCAATCAGTATCTTAGAGAAATTGATTGGTCGGTCTGTTTTGCTTCGAGGGATGTTGATGAATGTACATTGGAATTTAGTAACATACTAAATCTTGGTATGCGTGAATAACAATATAACAATAACAATATATTTATTTCTGAATATAGTACACAAGATTAGTAATCTTCTAATTGTACAAATTTTTTTAACTGGCGCTAGAAATAACTTAAAGTCTATAATAAACCACACTGGACATGTTGGCTAATAAAGCTTAACTAAAGTAAAAAAATAAAAATAAAAAAATTACAAGAAATAAAGAAATAACAATATATATAAGAAAAAAAAAAGCAAAACTAAAGTAAGATAATGTATAAAGCTTAGTGATAAATTACTGCGAAGACAGAAAAAACATGCAATACATACAATTAAGAAGAGTGGAAACGTGCTCTTATAAGTCGTCTAAACGCATTGACCGTGCCAGCCCCCTGTATACTTAAAGGGAGAGTGTTCCATAAACGAGCAATTTGAACAGGGTAAGAAGCTTCCATGACTAATTTTCGGAAACTAGGAATAATGATGTTTCGATTTCGCCGAGATGTTGTCATTTGAAAAAATTCTCTGAGATAGCCTGGCTTACCTGAGTGCAACAAGTTATAAAGATATAGCAAAGCTCTTTGTTCCAGGTAAGCGACCAAAGAGTAGCCAAGTACCTGCAGTCGGTAAGGAGACACATGGTCAAATCTGCGTAGTCCATAAACAAATCGTACACAATCATTAAATGCAACCTCAACCCTACGTGCACATACCCTATCTAGCCTTGGAAATATCAAACTCCCAAAGGTGAAAAGCGGAATTATGAGTACCCTCACTAACCTTAAGCGGGTGCCAGTAGGTAGAATGCTAGCTGAAAGCCACAACCTGCGAAGACCACCATAAATTTTCCTCATCATAGCGTTTACATAGTCACAACATTTCATTTCGCAATTCAAAACTATTCCCAGATTAGTGACTTTATTTGAAAAGGGTATAGTATAGCCATTTAGTTTCACTGGTGGTATATCTGCTGTGTTTAGATTACTACTGTAGTAATAGATACACTGTGATTTCTTGGGATTGAGTGGCAAACCATTGCATGCCGACCAAGAGCTAATCCTTTCAATGTCTTCGTTAATGCGGGCCATACAATCCTCAAGAAGCCCAATTGGTCTGCTCAGGTATATTTGGACATCATCCGCATATAAGTGCACTTTAACATCTTTAACCCTTTGTGGTAAATCATTAATGAACATGCTAAATAGTAGTGGTCCGAGCACCGATCCCTGTGGAACTCCATTTGAAACACGGGACAGATTAGAGAAGGTACCGTTCACATTTACTCGCTGTGTTCGCTCAGCGAGGAAGGATTTTATCAAGCCTAATGCAGTTCTGTCAAGGTTGAAGAAAATGCGGAGTTTATGCAAGAGGAGTCTATGATCGATACTGTCGAAGGCCTTCGAAAAATCAAGTAGTACCATTGCACTAAAATAGCTCTGATCAAGAGCAATTCTTATGTCAGAAGATATTTTTAACACTGCCGATTCACATCCATGAAATTTTCGAAAGCCTGATTGCCAGCACGAGAATAATTCATTTCTCTCCAGGTAGCAAACTAGTTGATTATACATAACTTTCTCCAACAATTTGGACAGAAAACATAGAATGCTTATAGGTCTGAAATCAGCAGGAGATTCAGGGGTAGATTTCTTGGCTATCGGTAAGACCGTGGCACTTCTCCACTCTCTGGGAAAGGAGGACGACATCAAGCATGTATTTACTATATGAAGGATATAACGTGCAGTTAAGGGAAATAATAACTTGATAAATTTAGGGGATATATTGTCTGGGCCAGTAGCATTAGACTTTATCGAATGCATTGAAGTAGTCAGTTCGAAGAGGTCAATCCCGCAGAAAGAAAACCGATTTCCCGAACTATTCGACACAATATCGAGTCGATTTTCATCTACTACGCCATGTCCGCTGACTTGACCTGGCGTCACTGATAAACTATTAGATGCTGCGAAAAAGGTATTAAGCTCATCAGGGGAAAAATCACATCCATTCTCAACTTTTCCATAGACGCCGGCTGTTTTTAAGTTTCGCCACAAAGTTTTGGGTTCTAGATTTACGTCGAACTTCACTGCGAAATATTGACGTTTGGCGCATCTAATTGCAGTTGTGACTCTATTTCGAGCAGCTTTGAACCGCACACGAGCATTTTCTGTTCGCAGCCGTCTATAACGTTTATAGAGATATTCGCGCTCAGCAATGAGTAGGCGAATGGAAGATGAAAACCAAGGACAACCATTCGCAGACATTCGTTTTGTTCGGATTGGTACATATTTAGTGAACAGGTAACTAGTCAAAGAGGAAAAAATTTCTACTTGGCGATCAACAGATGTACATTCAAAAATATCGCACCATGGCAAGCCCAAACATTCCTCGAATAATGCATTCTCGTCAATACTATTATAGTCAGGGTAAGAATAGTTGGGGGCTGTCATCGAACCTAGGGAAAAGTTATAACAGAGGAAAAGAATGTCATGATCAAGAGTGCTTGGGGGACTTATTTGATTGTGCGAAATTACCTTGCTTACATCCGTGGTAAGAAACAAATCTAATTGAGATGGATTAGCGGTATTAAAGAAAAAAGTTGGACTCGAGTTTATTACATTAAGGTGCAGGGATTGTAGTAGATGTAAAAGATTTTGTGTTTGAAGGCTAGGAAGCTGAATATTAACGTTGAAATCTCCTCCCACCACAACATTAGTGTAGTGTTGTGATGCATATGATAAGCAGTTTTCAAGTTCAAGGGCGCAGTCGCAATCGTAGTTACCTGGAGGACGATACACTGCAGACAGCACGCACCTATCACTTTCCGACCTGACCTCAACTCCTATAAACTCAATATCCCGACCGCTTGATGAGAAGATTTTTTTAACCTTAAAGCAATCTCTCACATATATAGCAACACCCCCACCAGAACTGTGTTTTCTGTCATTTCTAAATATTTTATATCCGGGAATGGATAGCATTGAATCAGGAATATTATCATTGAGCCAAGTCTCCGAAATTAAGATTGCATGCAAACCGCATTCAGAAAAAATATCTCGAAATTCGTCTATTTTGTTACGAATGCTTCTTGCATTCAAAGCACAAACATTGAATCCCTCACATCGACCACATATAATTTTAATCAAAGTTCTCACCCCGTTCAAAGACGTGTAATTAACCATGTTCATAAACAAGAGGGCAGCAGTCAAAGCATTTAGTCAAAAGCGCAGGGCACATTATTATATAAAAATCCACGCACACATTTAAATACATCCCGCAGCATTTACTCACTGAAGAAAAGAAGAAGAAATTCTTAAAGCGAATATAAAGATATAATTCAGATAGGAAAATCCAAAAATAAATTGATTAATTAAATTAAATCTATTTAAAATAACACTATGGTAGAAAATAGTTCAATGCAAAGCTTTATCAATTCAACAATTATTTCATGTAGGCTCCAGTACGCTATGGCTAATTATAAATCATTGGTTCGGAACAATTGCTCAAGGCTGTTGGTCTTTATATGTTATTGATCGAATGTATAAATTTATCGTTAACTGCATATAAGAATCATGGATAGCTTCAGTTGATGATGGAGTGCAAATGATCTATATTTAAAACCTTAGTAAGGCTGTCCGCTGCTGTTTTTTTAACGTAGAGACAGCCAGTTCTTGTAGAGACGGATTAAAGTTTCCCCAGTTTACGTTGCTGCAGTGCCTCTCGAAGAAGAGAATTGACGGCTGGGGTCAGGCTTTCGTTGACGTACACCAAACTATCAGAAGAGAAACCGTCTAGTTGTGACAGCCGTAGCCCTTTACAATTGCGAAAAGCTGATAAGAACGCTCGTTGTTCAGCATGTCCAGAGAAGCGCACAATTATCGGAGGATGACTAGCAGACCGTGCTTGGGCTTTCAAGCGAAAAGCATCAATAAATGGTGTTATGGGATGATTAACTACTCCCGCAATATTTTTGACGATGGCTGTCGCTTTTTCATTAGGGCAATAAGGTATACCTCTTATGATGACATCACTTAGTCGCTGCGCATGCTGAATGGCCTCAGTCTGTTTGAGCACAGAAACATTATTGACCTTTAGCTGCGATATAGCATTTTCGCATTTAGTAAGCCGATCGTTAAGAGACCGGACGGTCTCGTCAAACCTCTTCACAATCCTGTCCTCGAACTGGTGTAGAAAATTTAAGAGACGGGTTTCCAATTGCTCAATCTCACTTTGAGAAGCCGAGGATGGCAATGCAGCATCAGAAACAGTCTCAGTAGTAGATCCAGTTACTGGTTGTTTAACCATTAGGCTACGCGTCGACACTTTGCTTGTGTTGTCTGAAGCAGAGTTCTGACGGGTTTTTTGTTGTTTCTTGGGAGACATGTTGTCTCTGATTTCTGAAGAGAAAATATCGTCTCTCTGGATTTTTCAAGGGAAAAAATTGTCTCACTGGATTTTTTTTTTTTTTTTTTTTTTTTTTTTTTTTTTAAGAGATAAACACAATAGCGGTACAGCTACTTAATGTATGATCACTTGCGTTTCAATCAAGGAATAATTAACTAAATCACTGAAACTTCGTTTTATTGAACTCCAAGAGGTCACCTTTTCAATCACCCTTTATTTCACTCCAACGAGTTAATCTAAAAATTAAACCAAAACTGGGAAATGCTGCAAATACTAGGTAATATACCGGAGCCAAAGTGAAACGCGTCTAACCTCTAGCGATATACATACTGTACATCCGTATTCTTACAGCAGATCTCAACAACAGCATGATCGCTCCTGGTTTAACGATAAGTCAAGCTATAAAAGCGAAAGAGTCTGCTTTTCGTGCCATCAATTGCATCCACGTCCGGAAATGAAACAAGTCTACAAGACGGAACACCTGCAAGTCCATTATCCAGAGAAAAAAAATTCTTTTTGACCAGAATATTAGGCAAACAATATTGGCAAGCCGAAAAGGTAGCAAAGGTTTCTGGTCCCTGGTCAAAACCATCAGGAACAACTTCACCAGTTCCTCTATACCTTCACTACTTAATAATGGTGAAGTGATTGTTGACTCCCTGAATAAAGCTAATATTTTAGCTGCTAGATTTGCTTCAAATTCTTGTCTTCCACCCACTTCACAAACACCTGTTTTGCATCGCCCGTGTGAATGTGTACAAGAGCCAATACACGTTCGTACGAGGGATGTGTTCAGGGTCCTTATAAATAATAATAAATAATAAATAAATAAATTTTATTTGCTCATATAAAAGCATATAAAAGCTTGTACATTTACAATGATTTGCTTCATTAAATCGATAATAAATCGCTACTAAATAAAATATTAAAAAAAAAAAAAAAAACATGAAAAAACAATCTATTAATTAACAAATAACATCATGCCAATAGGACATCTAATTTAGTTTTTATAAATTCAATACAATATCTTTTAAATGCTCCAAAGTTTTCATCATTCCTGCAATAGTTAAGTTTATTATACATTTTTAAACCTTTATATAGTAGTGAGTTTTGCGCTCCTGTTGTATTATAATTACTTAATCTGAATTCATTTACATTCCTGAGGTTAAATGGTTGCACGTCTCCAACAAATCTTAAATATCTATGTAAATATTCTGGTAGAATCTTACTCTTTATCTTAAATATAAACAACAATACATTCAAAACTATTCTTTCCTTTACGCTCATCCACATTAGTGCTTTAAGCATTGATAATATCGGTGTAAACCTACTGCAACGTAATATCACCCGCATCGCCTTATTCTGCAGCTTCTGTACTCTCTCTAACATCTCTTTTGTTCCAAGAAACATAACTGTCGAACAATACTCACAATGCGGTTTAATTATCACGTTATATATATGTATAGCTGTCAGTAAGGACACTTTGTTTCTAATTCTTCTCAGAAAACCGATTTTCTTTCCGATTTTTTTGCAAACATAATCAAAATGACTTTTGAAATTTAGTTTTTTATCAATCACTACACCCAAATACTTAATTTCACTTACACATTCAATTAATTCTCCACTCATATTAATTCCATTGTTATAGTCACTGTTTATTGCCATGTACTTAGTTTTATTTATATTTAATTTTAGCTTATTTACGCTTAACCACATGTTTACTGAACTCAAATCTTCTTCCATTTGATTAATACATTCCTGAATATCATCGCGCGCAATGTGAAGAAGTGCATCATCCGCGAACAACACAATACCAACATTTTTTAAAGTATCTGGTATGTCGTTTATATAAATGAGGAATAGCAGAGTTCCCAATACGGAGCCTTGTGGGACTCCTAATTTATTCTGTCGTCTCTGTGATCTGTACTCATTAATTTTCGTCCTTTGATTTCTATCTGATAAATATGACTCGAACCATCTGTATTCTTTTCCTTGTATTCCATATTTATATAGCTTCTTCAATAAGATCGACCTGTCCACTGTCTCAAACGCTCTTTTTAAGTCCAAGAAAACCGCTAATATTTTTCTTTTACTCTGAAGCTCTTCTTTCCACTGAGTTATTATCCAGTTTAGCGCCGATTCACACGAATGCTCTTTTCGAAATCCGGACTGTTGTTCTACCAAAAGCTTGTTGGATTCTAAGTATTTTTCCAATTGTTGTTGAACTACCTTCTCTAAAATTTTTTCATGTGTTGAGAGCATATTAACAGCCCTAAATTCTTCGCATCTCGTTGTGTTTTTAATTTTTTGGATCGGAATAATAATAGATTCCTTCCATGTGTCAGGAAACGAGCCCTCAATGAAAGATTTATTAATTAGATTACATAAAGGAAGTCCCACATCTTCCCAATTATCCAAAAACATTGTTGTGTTAGTTCTACTGTAATCCCGTTTAGGATTCATGTCCTTAATTATTTGTCATAATTGCGTTTGGGAAATGTGCCCGAAAACAAATTTTTTATCAATCTGTTGAAGGTCATCACTATATATCATATTCGGGATTGACTGATGGATCTGTTCTATACTCTCAATGAAGTAGTTATTGAAATTTTCAGCTATTTCATTATCTTCCAAACAGCATATAGATCCAAATTTTACCTTTTTTATTACATTTTTAGAGTCCTTCATTACATATGTTTTAATCGATTTCCACATTTCCTTCGGGTTGTTTGCTTCATTTATAATTCCTTTAATATAATTGTTCTTGGCTTGCTTTATCATTTTTGCATATTTATTTCGAATTATTTTATACTCGTTCCAATCCCTGTCGCATTCCGATAGAACAGCTTTTCTGTAGTTCAATTCTTTATTCGTTCTCATACTGCGAAGTGTACTTAAGTGGATCAACGTCTCCAAAGCCGCAGGTCCTGATGGTTTTTCGCCCCTGTTAATTAAAAGCTGTGCCTCATCCTTGGCTAAACCTCTGCGCAAACTATTCTACTTATCTTATTCGACAGGAAAATTCCCAACTGCTTGGAAACTAGCTCACGTTCAGCCTATTCCCAAGAAAGGAGAGGGTGGCGATCCCTCAAATTATCGACCAATTGCTATCACTTCGATTCTTTCAAAGGTTTTTGAATTTATCATTAACTCAAAATTAATGAAGAATCTAGAAACTAATCATCTCATAAACGATCGCCAATATGGCTTCCGAGCTGAACGCTCATCTGGAGACTTGCTGACCTTTCTTACGGAACGTTGGAACCGTAGTCTTCACAATTTTGGTGAGTCTAAAATCGTGTCCCTGGATATTTCAAAGTCCTTTGATAGTGTCTGGCAACCAGCCCTTTTAGCCAAACTTATAGCACTTGGTCTCTCTCCTCCTCTTCTATTATGGATTGAAAATTTCCTATCTAGTCGCCAAATACGTGTTGTATTAGATGTCGTTACATCTGAACCGCATCCCATAAATGCCGGTGTGCCTCAAGGCTCTGTTATCTCTCCAACTCTCTTTTTAATTTTCATTAATGATCTGCTTTCCCTTACTTTCAATCCCATCCATAGTTTCGCAGATGATAGAACTCTTGATTTCGCTTACTCCTTTGACACTCTTGCGGACTCCAGGAGGAATGCTGCATGTGTTAAACGAGATTGCGTGATTAGATCATTGAATAACGATCTTAACAATATCCTCGCTTGGGGCAAAGTGAATCGCGTCGAATTCAATGCATCTAAGACCCAAAGCTGTCTCATCTCATTAAAACAAGATCATAACTTAACCACACCCGTTTTTTTTATGGAGCATTAATTTCTGATTCACCGTCACTAAATATTCTTGGCATTAATATTTCCAGTAAGTTAAACTGGACAGATCACATCATCTCTGTTGCCAAAGAAGCATTGAAATGTCTTGGATTTCTGAAAAGGTGTAAGAAATATTTCAGCCCATCAAATCTAGCGCTCCTCTACAAGTCCTACATTAGACCTAGAATGGAATACAACTCCCATATATGGGCCGGGGCTGGTCGCACAGCCTTAGCTTCATTGGATATTGTCCAAAAGAGAGCCTTCAAGCTCATTGGCGATTTGGCAATAACTTGACATATCGACTCACTCGAGCACCGCCGCAATGTTGGATGCCTTTCGCTCCTTTATTGCTATATGCATGGTCAATGTTCTGATGAAATATCTAGTTTAATCCCTTGTAAAATACTCGCGCTGCAAGCCGGGCACATCCTTTAACCCTTCAAATTACTTTCGGCCGTACAGTAAAATTCCGTGATGCTTTTTTATCCCGAACAGTGCGAATGTGGAACAGCTTACCATCTTCTGCTTTTCCTCCGGCATGCTGTGCTTTGCATCATAGGGTATCCCCTGAGCTTGGCTTAATAATATAAAAAAAATATAAAAAAATCCCTCTAGACATAATGAAGACCTCTCTAAAACTCTGCCAACATTGCCCGCATGTTAGGGCACGAACTATCACCTCATATTGAACCTTTCATATCAAATCGAGAGCTAGATCTGCCGAATCTGATGGACAGAATCTGCACTTCCCATATCATTGCAAGGCTCTCTACTCAAGCTGAAATCCGCGCACTTATTGCAGCATTTCGGAAGTGGCTTCAGGATGAAAACTCTCTATTTATTGAATCCCTTGTTGATGTGACGGAGCAAGTCGGAATTATTGATGCAGGCCATTGCCGTCTTTATGTTCCAGGCCGTGACATCGAATTCTTTGAATGTATTAGAGTGGTACGATTTCGTACTTCTTTTATCATTTGTTCTTATGGAAAAATGCATTACTTTCAACTTCAACCTTCTGCACAATGTAAATAAGCCTCCGTACAAGAAAATTGTTTATATTTTATTACTCAAACATAACACTACACATAAAAATGAGCAAATGCGTTCAATTCTGTTGCCTTCATACCAACTTTCATTTCTCTATGTGTTTTCTCACAGAGAAATGAAAGCTCACTTCAAAGTGGGAGCAAATAGTTCTTAAATCAGATCTACTTTGGTTTGAAACTGATTTTCTGTTGAAAATGTATTAAAACCTAAAGTATAAACTATACAACCATAAAGCCAACAAAATTTCCTTTGAATTATAATTTAAAAGTTATGAAGAGTTAAACACAGAAAACCGTTGCCGTCCGTTCGATTCACAGCGCAGTGAGCAAGCGCAGCTTGTGAAAATATGAGGAGAATGTGTAGCTCTGCCGATTCATTGATTAAAAAATACTTTGAGTCATGTTTGAAATGAAAAAACTGAATTATTTGATATGGAATGTGGGAAATATTTTTAAATTGATAGAAGCACTACGGGATAATATATAAAAATGGTTAACATTGTCTTTTTGTCTTTATTATATTTAAGAAGTTACTGTGTGCTAAACATTGAAAGACTTACTTTTTTCATATAACTCAAGCTCAAGCTCTGATTGCTTTCCAGTGTGATTTGTGGTATGAAGGCAACAGAATTGAACGCATTTTCTCATTTTTATGTGTAGTGTTATGTTTGAGTAATAAAATATAAAGAATTTTCTTAAAGAAAGTACTTAGATTTATATACTGGTAAATGCACAAGGAATTAAATAACAAAATTCCTGAATAAAACTTTTAGTACGGAGGCTTATTTACATTGTGCAGAAGGTTGAAGTTGAAAGTAATGCATTTTTCCGTAAGAACAAATGCTAAGAGAAGTACGAAATCGTACCACTCTAATACTTTTGCAAGTAGCAAAATCGTTTTGTGTCATGGCCTGGAACATAAAGACGGCAATGTGCAGGCTGAAGGAAGCCATGAGAGTTTTTGTAATTTTTCCTTTAATTGTTGATTTTTAAATCAAATAGAAGTTCGCATTGTTATTATTTCTTATAAGTGCCTACTACTACTACTACTACTACTACGATAATTCAATTTTGATGCCCTAGACCCAAGGCACATAAGTGCCTTATCAGATAGGTCTAATATACTGGGTGGGTATCTTTGAAGTGCATTGAGTATCAGCAACAGCAAACTAGGCAGTTGCCTAGGAGCCCAACCTTGTAGAATGCCCGGCATGCGTCGAAATGATTTACATGGAGAGCATACGACACCGGACATTAAAAAAAATTTAATTCGCTTTATTGCTCCTAAATACAGGAGCGGATTTACCAATAGGCAGAGAAGGGTAAGGTCTAAATTGATGAAGTAAAAGGACAGATTGAAGTCGCACTATCCGGCAGGGACGGATTCATAGCTACCGTTTTCAACGTCATTATTGACAGGTTGATTGCAAAACTACTTCTATCTATGAGATTTAGACGGGACTTTGGAAAACGACTGCCTGCGCCTGAGCTAATTTGTCGTCCACTGAGGCTACATGAGGAAAACAATTATTGACCCTGGAGTTATTCAAGTACATCCCATCCGGGAAAAGGCTTTTTGGACATATACCCAAATGTGCAAATAGCGATCCGAATGTTGTTGTGTACACTAGGGCCAAACTGCTCGGCAGAACGGTCGTTTTCAATGCTAAAACGAGTGGAAAACTATTTAAGATCCACCACATAGGAGGTCAGATTCAATTCACTCTTGGTGCTGTAAACAGTCCGAAATAATGCAGTCTGCGTATGCTTACACGCAACGAACTTTCTTTCCATATAATTTCGTACGCATTTGTGATATTTCTAAGTGTACTACATTTTCTAAGGTCGATGTACGTTAAATAAATGAAAAATACCAGTAACATTTTAGATTTATTCAATTGATTAAAAAAGAGGGGTTAACGGAGTTAACCGCCTAGGGGCGTCCGGGCCTTGGTATCAGCCTGGTCGGGTCATTGCTTGAAACGCAGTTTTTTCTATATTCTGAGATTTTCATAGCTGTTGTAGGTATTGTATAAATCACACTTAAGGGGGAATACCAGTGAACGGAAAAATCAAATTTTTAGTCTATCCACCGCTATAATGGTTTGGGCATGAGAAAATATTATTTGTGCTTTCAGCTTTTCAGCTCTATATACTTTGCATAGATAACACAGATACTACTAGCATAAACTACATGCAGATGTGGAATTGGGAAGAATTTCTTTTCAGCTCATACAGCCACGATGTACTTCATGGTAGAATCAGTGCAAGCCACAGCCGATGGCTGAAAAGCTCCAATTGTGTTTCAGGCCTCAAGCAGTCAGTTACCCCGTTCACATGAAGCGGATTGGAGTGGATTAGGGTACTTCGGAGTGAGATAATTCGCCATGTGAACACTAACCGGATTGGAATTATCTACATGGCGTTAGTTGGGTAGTGGAGTAGAATTTATCACATGTGAACACTTGAGCGGATCGCAGTTAGTTGATGTTTGGATATTTTTAGGTATACTTTTATTTTTTGCTTCGAGCTCCTTCGTGCTTTCATACAGTATTTTAGAAATTGTAAAATTACACTTCCATGATCCGTCTTTCAATATCTACAAAAATAAATTCAAATGACAGCTCAATTTAAATTGAGAATTGTCAATAGAAAGATGTTTCTCTCGTCGATTTAATCCAGCCCATCGCATGTGAACACTTGGTACTATTGTAGTCCAGTCCGCTTCATGTGAACGAGTAAGTCATCAAGCAGGGTGATGTTGGGGATTACATCGGAAAGAGAAGTAAATAAAAATGTGTGTGCGTGTCGCGAACGCGATTAGCTCTGTGTACATACAGATGGATGCTATGTTTGAATTTTTCGTGGGAATGGGCTGCATCCAATCCGAATATTCATTCTTTTCTGGCTTGTGGTTTGTTTGCTTTTTGCCAGGGACCGAAAATAACTGGTATTTTCAAAATTTTAAACAAAAAAGCTGGGATATACCAAAAGATGTCTCGTGAAACCTGTTTCGATTCCTGTAAAGCTTTTGAAAACTTAACTTTTTATTAAAAAAAGCTAAAAAAAAAAACCAAGCTGGAAAGGCTTTTTATTTTATCTGGCAAAAAAGCCAGCTTGACTTTTTATTTTTTCGAGCTGGAAGTAACAGTTTTGAAGCCGAAAGTATAAAAAGCCAAGCTGGTTTCTTATTTTCAGGGACCGAATCAGTTATGAATTTTTACGAAAAAAGCTTAATTTACTTGTTATTCTTGACCGGTAATAGTTTTGAAGCTAGAAAAGCAAGCGCAACGGCTTGATACTTTTTTTCGGTAAAAATATAAAAAGCGAGCCCAGCTTTATATTTTTGCCAGATAAAAAGCGAGCCCAGCTTTATATTTTTGCCAGATAAAATAAAAAGCCTTTCCAGCTTGGTTTTTTTAGCTTCAAATTATTATCGGTCAGGAATAATAGGTGAAGTTGGCTTTTTTCGTAAAAAGTCATAAATGGTTCGGTCCCCGCTTTTTGCACATTTCAGCTTTTGTTGCAACTTTGATTTTAACGCATTGGAATAATGCTGCTAGAACAAAATGGATTGAACACATATTTATAAAATTAAATTACTTTGATTTTTGCATGTCCGTCTGAATGTCCTCTCAATACCTCAAGTACCTACACGTTTATTTAGGGAGCTGAAATCTTGCACACGGCCTTTTTAAAAAAATTATGTATTTAAGTTTGAAAATGGTACAAATCAGGTAACTCCTTCGTAGGGCTGCCATACCACATTTTTTTGTTTACTATACAGGGTGTCCCACGTAACGTGTTCCCTGGGCATTTTTCTGGAAATTGTGCGGAGATACCGAAAAAGTCCTAATAATGAAAGTTACGTAACATTAACCAAAGTATCCTTTGGCATAGCAAAAGTCGTTGAAAAAGGACTTGGAAAAGGATATATATAAAAAAATGTACTTTTCGTCGTCATTAAGGACACATTCAGATCACATTTTTGAATTCCAAAAATAAAACTTAAACGAAAGTGTTATATTGAAAATTCCTGTTTACCCCTTTTGGAATTCAAAAATATATCCTTTTCAAGGACTTTTGCCAAAGGATACCTTGACTAATGATACGTAGCTTTTATTATTAGGACTTTTTCGATATCTCCGCACATTTTCGAGAAATATGGTCACGTTACGTGGGACACCCTGTATATTGGGCATTACTGGAGAACTCGAACACTACCGAGAACTCGTTCTATGCGAAAGATGCGAAAAACCACTTTAATAATCAAACTTGCACAGACCAGTTATCTTATACCAATTTTAGCTTTTTTCCTTGTATTTTTATACCCTAGATGAAATCTATAAGGTATACTAAGTTTATCATTCCGTTGGTAATGCACAGAAATAATTCTGGTAGAGCAAAATCGACTGAACACCCACGGATAATATGTATTAAAAGTTATTTTGATTTTTGCATGTCGGTCCGTCCGTTTGCCCGTGCGCACGATAACTCGAGAACGCGTTCGCTTAGAAAGCTGAAATTTTGTACACGAACAAAAAAAAGTAAAATTAAGTTCGAAAATGAGACAAATTGGGCAACTCCTTCGTGGGGTTGCCATACAAAAATTTTGGTTTCCACTATATATTTGTATACTGCCTGAGAACGCGTCGACATAGAGAGCTGAAATTTGGTACATGGTGTTTTCATAGTAATAACAAATAAAATTTCAAAAATGGAATAAATGGGGCAACCCCTTCTTGGTGTTGCCATATAAAAATTTAGGTTTTTACATATACTGTGAATGCGATCAGTCCTAGACATTTTTATTGTACTAAAAACTTCTTCAGAATACGAAATCCTATAAAATTGATTATAATCATTTTATTCTGTCCGACGAACCGTTCTAGAAATATATTCGAAAAACCACTTCAAAAATCAAACTTGCATAGATCGGTGACCATACGAAATTTTAAACGGGCATTCATCTAGGGTATCATAAGAATTGGTCTTAGACCAATTCTCGCTTTTTTACTTGTTTTTTTTTTCAGTGTTTTAGAACTATTATAGCAAATGTAATTACAGACTGTGAGATGCTTCTATGGGTTGTATTTGTTCAATTCTTCCAGTGAAAAATCATCAAATATTAAATTAGAAGATTGCAAATATGATATTGGAGAATTAGTGCGATTTAGAAAAACTTGATTGTAAAGGAGTTGGAGGACCTCCAACCAGGGCCCGATAATATTGATTATTTATCATTTCTGGTATGAAACAATCATTTAACAATGTACAATATTGGCTGAATATTAATTATGTGCACATAATCTGACATCTAATTTCGTTATGTGATAAAATTCGTATGAAAAAATCTACATGTAATAATTATTTTAGAGTTTTAATTTTTAAACCATGTTTATTACTTTGAATTACAAACTTTTGTTTTTTTTTTTATCTTATAATAAACAATAACCAAATTATAAAAGCAATATTTTTCTTACTCCCTGATAGGCATGTTTCTACTGAATCTTGGGTAAATAATTTCCGACAAAAAATTATTAAAATAAAGTTCGTGTAGCTTTTGGAACCATATTGTCCCACATTTTTCAATGCGATAAATTTTTTTGTTAGAGGAAGGCTGTCTGAAGTTTATATAGCAAACAAGCAGTAATTTCTTTTTGTGATGTTTTACTGACTTTGTACTTGGAAGTAGTAAGGATGATTGTTCTAAATTCCTTTTAAGATATTTTTAACCACTTCCCAAATCTTGATTACACCTGAAAGGATAACATCGTTTACTTCTAAGCCAGCTGATGCTGATGGACATTATATTTCCATTTTATTTCGTGCCTACTGGTGCAACTGGTCTGTTCCCGTGTTTGCATTTCGATTTCTACTCTATTAGCGCAATTGACTTTAAGATTTTTTAATAATCTAATTTTCTCCTGCTCAAAAATTTCAGCTGATAAGTCAGGTTAAGTAAACTATAAAAAAGCAATAACTATAGTCTTGTAAAAGGAAAACCCACAAATGAAAATAAAATTTTTCACAAGCAATAATGTCATACATGCAGAGCAATATATTCATGTGGCTCGCGGTACTGCAAAAAGAACAAACAGTGAAAAATTGATGAAGAACTAAATAAATCTGATACTATCAGTTTGTCTCAACTCGTCTGAAAAATACTATGCCATAGTAGAAGTTTCTAGGTTATCATCGTAATTTTAAGCACAAGAATTAAATTTTAGTACCCATGAAAGTAATTTCCAAGAAGTAATATAAAAGTTACAAACAAGTTACGTAATTTCACACATTTTACTAATTAGAATTACTAAAATTAAGCATTTTTTTTAAACACAAATGTGAAAGTTTTAATATAGATTTATTAAATTCCTGCTCTGCTTTGTAAAATCTTACTACTACAATTGAATTAAAATTCATTAATTTTTTTACTGTGTGCTTAGCGAAGGATTGACCAGTGGAAGTATGCACCTCAGATTTTAAGTGTCGCACGTCGCAGTTTCCATAAGCTCGAGTGACATTGAAATGTTACAATATATTGAATTTTACAAATTTATCGCATTTTCTTCCTTTTCTCTGTAAAATTAAATTGAAACAAGTAAAAAATAACTAGAATTGGTCTAAGATAAGTCAATTTCGTATGGTACCCATCTGTGCAAGTTTGATCAAAATAATTTTTAACATAATATGTGGTTGTACATTATATTTTGCTCTACCAGCATTAGTCTGTCTGTGACAAAACTTAATATACCCTATGATAATGCAGCTACGAGGGTCTTCGCTCAATGCAGGAGAACCTTTGGCTGCACATGAGGCATGAGACCGAGGGTCGTGCACTGGATGTATCGATCCATGCGATCTACGGCTACTGCTGCTCTTGAAATCCTTCTTAATCTGCCACCCCTGAATCTAGTCATTCAGGTAGATGCCAAAAGGGCTGTGTGCAGGTTGCGCCCATAGGGATGTTGGGAGGACGGCTGGACTGGCTCTTCTCATTGCTCTCTGGCGTACGGACTGGACTTGGAAAACCCTCTGGCCAGTATTCCACGTGACGGGATGGTATCTGAGCTTCGGTTGGGCGTAGCTTCTCTGTGAGCTTTCCTGGACGGGAATCATGGACTGAGGGAAGCGATGGCAGCGAAGTTAGCCCTTGATATGCAAATCAAGGAGAAGGACATTGCTATCCTCTCGGATAGTCAGGCAGCCTTGATGGCTCTGAGTGGCTCTCATGTAATATCAAGTTACTGGGGGATTGCAGGTCTTCTGTGGATAAGCTGTGTATTCACAACAAGGTGTCCCTTCTGTGGGGAATGAAAAGGCTGACCTTTTAGCTAGGGCTGGCTCTGACTTTCCGTTCCTCGGACCGGATCCCGCCGTAGGCGTTGCTATCTCGAGTATCGCGTCTCTCATCATAGCGGATGGTCATAGAAAGCATCAGTAGAGATGGGCGAACCTGATTACTTGCAGGGGTACAATGGGAGTATTTCCGACTTTCTCATGGGGCTTGGAAGGAAACAGTGTAGAACTTTGGTTGGCATCATCACCGCCCACAGCTCACTTCACGCTGATCTAACAAGGATGGGAGTTGTTGACAGCCCTGAGTGTCTGTCCTGCCTGGATGGAGATCCTAAGACAACCGAACACTTTTAGTGTGCGTGTCCGGCCTTCGCCCGGAGCAGACTGGATACTCTAGGGTCTGCCCTTCTATCTGTGGATGAGCTGAAAAACATTCCTCACCAAGACCTGATGCGGAAGGTTTTGGTGAATGGACTTCTAGCAGGACAGCGCAATGGGCCGCTATGGCCTCCGTGCTTGGGATGGGGTCTCCTGTCCCTATGATTTCATCTACGTTAAGTATAAAGAAAAAATTCGGAAAAGACCAATAAATTTTAAAACTTTATGTATTTTCAATATTTCAATAAATATTCAATATTGAAGTTGTGATAACGTCTGCAATTTTACCATATTTAGGGACACACTTTGTCATCACATTGAAGCTATTTTCTTGTTTACACTACCTGAAAATTATTCGATATATCGGATATAGTTACTGGTTATTTACAATTGCATAAGATAATGTGCAATCGCACTAACATCAGTAAATTTTTGACGCTGGTGTTTATACTTTGGGTATTACCACAACCGTCTATATATTACAAGCCGTGAAGTGAAATTTTGCGTATGTCTCAAGTAGTGCTACTCGCCATACTCTCTGACGATTATTCACTTGATTCTCGTTCAGTAGTGCTATATTCTTTATGGATGGGGGGACTTGCATTTTAAATAAGCTGGGAAGTGATTATATTTAATAACTGCTATGTTTAAAAATAGTTAAGGTACATATCTCAATTCGTTCCGCGCGGGATATTGACTTCTGGCTACGTATATTTACAGTGGAAGTTTTACAGTAAAACATGCAAGTTAAATAAAGTCAAAACACAAAATTCTGTATGGGCAACACCAAGAACAGGTTGTCCGATTTAGTTCGTTTTTGACATTTTGTTCACTATTTTTATGAAAACGCCGTGTACAAAATTTGAGCTCTCCAGGTTAGGTAACCTCCCTATATACTGAAAAACGAAATTTTTGTATACAAACCTACGATGGAGTTACCCGATTAGTCCATTTTCTAATCAATATTGGTCTATCAGCATTATTTCTATCTATTACAAACGGAATGACAAAATTAGTTCATATACCCTATGATTTCACAATTTACGGCATGAAAAGAAGCAAGTGATCTTATAGTACCTTAACGGCTATTTGTAGTGAATGTTTTATTAAATAGACTTTCGACATTCTTGTCTTTTCGTAGTTGGGTTATCAAAAACCGTCTAGGCTTTCGTTGAAATATATTTTCGCGACATATTTTTCTGTTTACCAAGCAGAGATGATCTATAAAATTTAAATTCCTTACAATGTTCTCTGTTTTGCCTACTGTTTTCCGTGCTCGCCCTACAAAAACTATACCATCTAAGTCACGATTTTCATGAAGCGTAATGCTTAAAAAATCTGATCAAATGCTTCTAATTTTATGCACGACTTCTATAATTATGTACTATGTACGTGCGTATAATAAGAAGTAAAATTAAATTTTTAGTATTTGGAAATTCAAACGAAAATAATGAATAAAAAAATTAAGGCAAATTAATTTCTTTTTCATTTACCCATAAAAGTACCTTTCAAAAAGACAAAAAACTCAACTGAACCAAAATATCAGAACACCACATCTTCTCACAGCAGACAGCACTACTAGTTCCCTTCAATGTATGCGTATCTTTCTCCATTTCATGGCTTGTAATATATAGAAGGTAGTCGTATTACTTGCAGGGCACACGTCCAAACGCAAAACCCTCGAGAATACTTCAGAAGCCATGAAACAGACTCCCTCACTACCACATGAGACCCCCAACGTAGGACTCCGTTGGGGCTCTAAAATATTTGCACAGTGTTCTTATAGAAAGCTGACAAAAATTTGATTTGAATAGCTCCTCCGCCCTAAACTACTATTCATACAGAAAAACGGTGCTTTCTCATCTTCCGATTCGAAATAAATTTTTTATACCTTTCCTAACAAAATTATTTAAAAAAATTTATCTGAGCTGCCTACAGATTCTGACCCCGGCTGCATATACACACATGTAATTATTACTCAGCTGAGAGTTAGTGAGCGTAAAATGGTAAAGTTACTTTGTAATCAAAACTTTATTTTGGTAAGTAAGGTATATAGTAAGTGTAGCCTTTGGGAAGGTAAGGAATCAAGTTGTAAGTTACTAGAAGACTATTTTCCTGTATGGATAGTAGTTTAGGCTCTATAGCATATATAAAGTCAATGTCTGGCACTTTTCCATAAGTATCAATATAGAACAATTTAGAGAACGGACTCTTAACGCATACATATAGATTTCTGTTTCATGGCTTTGGAAGTATTTTCGAGGGTTTTGCCAACCCAGCAAATATTGCGAAGCCAATGCGAATCGCAAAAATATCACAAAATGGAACATAAATTTCGCTAGTGCATTCAAATGAGATAGAAAAGCGAAACATCGAGCTGGAGCAAATGTTGACAGAACATTGTATCACATTGATGGTATTACTTCGGATTCACTTTGCCTTTATTTCTCGACAAAATGTGATAAATTAAAATGTATCCAAAGTGAATATTAATTTACTGTGGTAACGAGAACTTAGCGATTCGAAAATGAAATTATTTCTTAATTATTAGCGATATCAGCGTGTCTCATTTTTCGCATTGTACAGCTCTATTCTAGCTTAAATTTCGCTGTTGCGGACGTTCGCCAAACTGTTTTATGGCAAACGCCATAATTTTCTTCCAATGTATCAGTATCAGTCACTACTCATGTACATTGTATAAACTTTCTGCGCCACGCGCCACCTAGCAAATATTTTGAATACAAAAAAAAAAAAACAAGAGTGTCTGTGATAATACCACACAAAACAGCAGTGTGTCCATGATAATGTCATTTATTGGTAATTGTGTTATTTTATTATTACGCTGAAAGCATAAGTTTTCTTGCAATTTCTATGTAAAATCGGATAAATAACATTACAATGTTTAATTTTAGATACTTTGTAGCTTTTGATTTACATTGGAACGCTGTTAAAACTTTGATCGAAAAGTGTTCATTGTGGCATATTTTGTTTAGCTAAAATATTAGCCCAAAAGATCAAGAAAATAAAAATTTAAATACTTATCTCATCCTTTTATGGCACATCTACATTTATATCAAAATCGAGTCACTTAGCTGGAAAGTGCGGCAAGAGATGACAGTTTTTAAAAATTTCAGATAATTATATTGTTACGTGCAACAAAAAGAGACAAGTGACATCTACTGAAAATGAAGAGTAAACAACTTAAGGTTCGGAGAATCGATGACTCTTGAATGGAATCTTTGGGATGGCTCTAGAATGGAATCTTCAAGAAAGCTCAACACCAGAGCATGAGTCTTGTCTTAGACGTTGCAGTGTTAACGGGCGAAAGTGTTGTAATTGGATTGCGATAATTGAAAGAACAGTTTTAGCGATAATTGAAGTTGAGTTGATTAATTGAAGCTTTGTGAATTATATAAGATCAGAAGTGAAATAAAGAACTTGTATATTAAAAATTTAATATTGTGTTTTAAATAACGAACCAAAAAGTCACGCTCGCAACAACTGGTGTCAGAAGTGAGATAAATTCGCGAAATAAAGTGGTGGCAATTGACTTAAAAATTCAAAGTGTGAAATTGTGTTCAATCTTGAAAGTTATGGAAAATAATTTATATTCAACTGTAAGTGAATTACTACAGTAAGGGGCGCAAAGTCGAGGAGCTTCGAATACAGGATTTGAAATTGGAGTTAGGGAACCGGTCATTACAAACGACAGGTGCAAAGAAAGTTCTAGTCGAGCGACTTAGACAAGCTTTGATAGAGGAAGGAAAGAATCCTGAGACATTTGTTTTCGAAGAGAACTTGGAAGAAACCGAAGCTGAAGAAGAGTCTGCAATGAAAATGGAACAGCTTTTGAGTACTTTAATGAACAAAATGGAAGCACGTTTCTATGAACGAAAGAATTCTCTCCAGGAACAAAAGAATTCTCTCGAGGAACACAAGAAATCTATGAAAACCCGTCTGGACGAGCAAAAGGATGCTTTTGAGGAACAAAAGAATGCTTTTGAGGCACAAAAGAATTCTCTGAAATCCCGTTGGGATGAACAAAAGAATTCTATGCAGAATTGTCTAGAAACTTGTTTGGAGGAACAGAAGAGTTTTCTGAAAGGTTCGTTAGACGAACAAAATGTGAAAATTGACGAAATCCAGCAGGAAGTGTTGGAAGTTCGACAACAAGTATCGCGAGTACAACAAAATGTCACAGAACAGCTTGATAACTTTAAAGCAGATCTGGAAAGAATAAAGAATCGTCAGCCTCTAAACGTAGCAGCTGAAATATACGGCGCATGTAGAATGAAACCACCAATATTTGATGGACAAAATTTGTGGCATATCTTCAAGAGACAATTCGATGCAGCTTCAGAAGTAAATGGATGGAATGATGAAGACAAAGCTATAGCTCTGGTGTTAGCACTTCGGGGTCCTGCGTCAGAACTCTTACAAACTGTACCGATTGAAAATCAACGTCATTACACTTCATTAGTACAGGCGGTTGAATTACGTTATGGAGATGAGCACATGTGGCAAGTATATCACCTACAATTACGCAAGGGGATTCAAAAACATGGCGAATCACTTCAACAACTGCAGGCTGATGTGGAAAGGTTAGCGTATCTTTCATACTCCAGCGTAAATGCGGATTTCCTTAATGAAGTGGTGACGGAGGCATTTGTGAACGCTATTGCAGATCAAAGCTTACAACAAGCGTTAAGGCTAGCAGGAAGCAGAAGCACTAGCCTATACATTAGCGTATGAATCCGCCAGACAGATTCACGGAGTGCAGTACGAGTGAGAGAATTTTCGGTGAACGAATGTCTTGTAATAGAATGCATCCATCACAGAGCACTCCTTCAAGTTATACTCTGCAATGCTGGAATTGTAATAGACCGGGACACCTACAAAGGGACTGCAGAAAATACCGACGAGTGGAATCTCTAGATGAAGAGAGGAGAGTGGAATCGCAAAGATATCGAGCTGGGCAGCAGACTTGCAATAGAATACAGTTATCACTGAGCACCCCTTCACGTCCATGTGAACCTGAATGTAAGCATTGCGGCCGTGAGAAGGAAAAAGACACAACAGCTACTATACAGTTGGTAACTGTGGAATCATCAACAGGTTAGGACATTGAGAACTTGCGAATAGCACAACGAGAAGACCCAGACATATCACCCATTCTGGTTTGGAAAGAAGACATGGAAAGACCAGAATGGAAGGATATTTCGGAGAGGAGCGAGAAGCTGAAAAGCTACTGGGCTCATTGGAACTCTTTTCATGTTGAATGCGGTATATTAAAACGCAAGTGGGAAGCACCTAACAATAAATCATTCCGAATGCAGATAATCGTGTCTGCATCAAAGGTCAACGATGTTTTAGAAGAAATGCACAGTGGATCCTCTGGAGGACATTTGGGAGTGAATAAAACAATTTCCAAAATACGAGAAAGGTTTTATTGGCTACATATGCGAGAAGATGTGGTGCCGGAGATGTACTGTCTGTGCCTCTTGTAAAGGACCGTCGCAAAGAAGCAGAGGGGAAATGCATAAGTATAATGTCGGAGCCCCCTTTGAAAGGAAAGCTGTAGACATCGCTGGACTTTTTCCAGAAACAGATGACGGTAACCGTTATATATTAGTTGCCATTGACTATTGTAAATGGCCAGAAGCTTATGCAATCCCTAATCAAGAGGCAAGCATAGTTGTGGAACAAATAATAACGAATTGGGTCAGTAGACTTGGTGTGCCTCACGGACGTCATTCAGACCAAGGACGGAACTTCGAATCAGGAGATGTGTAAAATGCTGGGAATAAGAAAAACCAGAACTGCTCCTCTACACCCACAATCAGATGCTACCATGCCATCAACAGAATATTGGTCGAGCATCTAAAGAAAGTAGTTGACTATCATCAACGCGATTGGGATCGACGTATTCCTATATTCCTAATGGCGTATAGATCAGCTGTTTACAACACTACCGGACAAACCCCAGCTAAGGTCATATTCGGAAGGGAGATGCGTTTACCTATCGACCTCAAATTTGGCATAACCGGAGGTGAACAAAAGTTACCAGAAGACTACGTATCGGAGCTCAGATAACGATTAGTCCATGTGTACGAGGCGACGAGGGCGAAATTAGCAGCAAATACTGATCGGATGAATACCCGCTATGACGTACGTTCTAATTCCGCAGGGTTTAACGATGGTGATCTCGTTTGGCTGTACAACCCGAAACGACATAAGGGACGCTCTCCAAAATTACAACAACACTGGGAAGCACCGTATTCAGTAGTAACTAGAATAAATGACGTAGTATACAGGATTCAACGTGGTACAAGAGGCAAACGAAAAATCGTTCATCTGGATCGCTTGTGTCAATACTATGAGCATCAAGACCGTGGACCACCTGTTGTTCGGAACGAACAATTTTAAGAAGGGGGGCAGTGTTACGTGCAACAAAAAGAGACAAGTGACATCTACTGAAAATGAAGAGTAAACAACTTAAGGTTCGGAGAATCGATGACTCTTGAATGGAATCTTTGGGATGGTTCTAGAATGGAATCTTCAAGAAAGCTCTGGAGAGTTTGTAGAGTATATATAAATATTGCAGTTACCACCACCAGAGCATGAGTCTTGCCTTAGACGTAGCAGTGTTAATGGGTGAAAGTGTTGTAATTGGATTACGATAAATGAAAGAACAGTATTAGCGATAATTGAAGTTGAGTTGATTAATTGAAGGTTTGTGAATTATATAAGATCAGAAGTGAAATAAAGAACTTGTATATAAAAAATTTAATATTGTGTTTTAAATAACGAACCAAAAAGCCACGCTCGCAACAATATAATAATTTCTGGATTAATTCTGAGAAATTTTCTACACTTATTTCACGGATTGGAAACATTAAAATTTATTCGGAATAATAAGACACACCTGTTCTCGAGATATCAGGTGCAAGCCGAGGGTCAATTTTCAATAGTCTGTACCAAGATTTACAGGTTTCGTACATTTTTCAATGACAAACTATTTGTAACAGAATAATGATTTATAATACCTTAATCAAAGATAAAAAAATTGTAAACAATTTTAATAATTGAAGTTTTTCAAATCAAATTCCTGTTAGTATGTATTCTCATTTCTTTAGATTGTGACTATTCTAGGAAGATAAGGCCTAGATCTAGTGAATAACGACGAGTTTTTTTCATTTTTAGATAAGCTTTTTTTTAATTATTTCACTCTAATAACACCTACTTGTTTTTTCTCCCGATATTTCACCGACGAGAAATTGTAATATTTCATTGAAAGTTGTCGAAATACAAAGTCAAATAATATGTTTAACAATTATGTGCAACAAACAAAAAATAATGAGAGTTAATTCTCGGTAAAAAATATCAATTTATTTGAACTGTAAATATTCATTTTTCGTCTTAAATTGTATGGTTTTGTAGCATGTTCAATTTGTGCTTTTTACGTTAGATGTCTCTAATGTGGCTGGTAGTATAGGTTTAGGCTAATTTTATATGTATTTTCTCACTTTCAGTAGAGAGAAGACACAGACCTACGTATTGTAAGTTCTATTACCTACAGACTTCGCTGGTATCTGAATTGAAACTTTTGCTGAGTACTGACTCCTCTGAAGAGGAGTTGCTACCAATTTTTAGATTTCGAACATTTTTCATTGCAAATCACTTCTTCAGAGCTTTAGTGCCTCACGATGAAAAATATTTGAGAACGTTTTGTGCTACCAAGAAATAAAATTTTCCAAAAATAGCAAAAATCTAACATTTTCAAGGCACTTTTCTCAGATCCTTTGTCTATCTCTTAATGAATTATTTCAGTTTTAGAAATCCAAAGGATGTATCTAATTCCCTGCATCGGCTTTTATTTTTATATTTATTTTTCTTGTTTTTGTTGAAAGCATTTGGTCTGTTCGCGTACTAGCTTGAAAGTACAAACTTGTAAAAGCTTTTGCAAGTTTTTACTCGAAGGCGTTCGCGTACTCGAAAATTGAGAGAGAAATTGTTTACGTCACTTTTCCCCTCCGTGCAATTTATTACTTGATTTATCGTCGAGTAAAAACTTCGAAAGTGTCAGTTTTGACAGATCGTCGCCGGTTTTCAATGATTTTTAAAGTTTTCAGTTATTGTTTAAGTTTTTAGTTTTAAAAAAATGGAAAAACCTGTTACTCCTCCTCCAGTAGAAGTAGAATGTTCTCCAAGAACATTTCAACGTATTCAAAGTTGTAAATTAAATTTGTTTATTGTACTATGTGCTAGGAAAATTTCACGTCGTTATTACAGATTTGCAAGTTTTTACTCGAAGCCGTTCACGTACTTTGTGAGTGTCACTCTCAATGTTTCTCTTTATCATACATTTTGACGTTTTTCATGTTTTTACTTGAAAAAGTACGCGAACAGACCTATTGTGCATGAAGGTATAACCGTGAAACCTCTCTTAACGGGCACCTCCCATAAGCGGACCCCCCTTATTAGCGGACAAATATTGCTCCTAAGGTAGATGCCAATGGCAGGAGTGGGAGATTTACCCCTTTTAACCGGGCACTTCTCCTAGCCTGACGCGGACAGTAATTTTCTCGATATTTGGTCGAATTCCCTCTCATAGGCGGACAGTTTCCTTGAAATTTTATTGAAATTGATTTTTTGCTTTTTTTTTTACAATCCGATCACAAATAAATGTACATTGCACATACATGTAGGCAACGAACAACGATGTAACAAGAAAAGCTAAAGGAAAGAAAAGGAAAGAATGAGATACCCATTGAGAGGGAGTAGATATGTACATACCTTAAAAAGGGCAAATAAAATCCCAAAAACCTATCTAAATTTATAAAGAGCAACACGTTTTTCAATAAGATTGTTATGTAAAGCTGAAAGAGATAATACCTAGTTATAGTTTAGTGCCGAACATGTGCTTTCTTTGTTTAGCACAATCCAACCGTTCTGTTGTCCTAATTTTTTATGTGCGAAAAGAGTAACATCATAGACAAACTATAGTTGCTGATGTAAGGATAAACCAGCAATGCTTCCCTCCAATATAAAATCAACGATGTCTCGACCTGATGTAGGAAAGGCCTCGATTTTTTCTTAGAAATTTACAAGAAATTTTTTCTTTGTTTCTAAGAAAAAATTAATTGCTTCCATGCATGGAGCCATCGTCGTATATATATTTGAGCGGGGCTATATAGTTTTGGTCTAATTGTCCAGTCTTTTCATGCTATTAGCACAGTATATCCATCTATTAGTTTGCCTATGTTAATATGATTATAGGAAAGACTTTTTATAAATTTGTCATGGCTTTATCCATCCCTTTTTTACACATTAATTCCTGATAATGTTTTTCCTCTTAAAAAAAAATATAAGTTTTTAAATTTCTTGCTTTGTTCATAAGTTTTCTTTTGTTTTTCTTTGTTACACTATTATTTGTGGTAACAAATTCGACCACTTCTGATGAGGTTGCAATTACGGTACTTTTACTATTTCTGAAACTTTTCATTGCTTTTTGGGGTAAAAGTGTGTTGGCATAGAAAGTTGCTGGATTAATTTGTCATTTATTGTAGTGAAGGTGATACCGCTTAAATTGATTAAAAGCAAGTGCAGTATACAAATATAAGTTATTCACAAATTTTGTTATTATTGTATGCATAAATCTATTCTATACCCTCTGTTCTTTAAACTTCATTAGATCGACCATACACTACGAATTTCTTCATCAGAATAAACTGCCGTGATGACACGACGTTGTTAAATTGAGCCATAACCATATTATAATTTCTAATCATTTGCTGGCTTATGATTTTATTTGTTTTTTTGTTTTAACGCAATTGCTTTAAACTATTGAATATCGTTCATGGTAGTAGAAATTCAATTGTGTATGAGCAGTCTTATAATGTTTGGAAAGATCAAGCTTTCACAATAAAAAATTGTGTGGCTGATTTAACAGAATTATATTTTTTTGTTCTAGTTTTCAACAAAAGAACATTTATCGGACAGTTTTAAAATGACACCTAAACGGAAAATTTTGTCTTTAAAAGAAAAAGTAGAAATTATAAATTTTGTTAAAAATTCAACCAACGAAAAAGAGTGTAGTTAAAGATCTCTAGCAAGAAGATTTACTGTTGGAAAGACTTGTGTAGCAGATTTATTAAAATGGCTTGGGACAGCGGGTCTAATGAGCATATGAAACGAAGGCTTTCCAATTCAAAAGGTCATGCAATTGATGACTTAACTTATCAGTGGCTTGCTCAAGTACGCGAAAAGCACATACCTATTTCGGGACCTTTGATAAAGAAAAAGCATTAGAGATTGCAAAAAGGTGTGGGAAAAACGAGTTTAAGGGATCAAATGGCTGGCTTCAGCGATATCTGGAGAAGCGCCGACGTAAATCTTGAAATTATTACGAATTGGGCCAAACGTGTATGTACAGTCACTTTTTGAAGACTATGAAGACAGAAACGTATTCAATGCAGATGAGACAGAGTGGTTGTGCCCAAATTTTCGACTCCTTCGAATATGTCACATGTACAGTAATCTGAGCACACATGAACAATTGTATTCTTATAGAAGAAAGGATCAGGAGACAGATGGGATGGAAACAGTCGACATTGAATCTGATAACGAGAGCTACGCTGAACCTGAAGCAGGAACTGTTACTGACTCTCAATCTCTACAGCATTTTGCTCTACAAAGGATCACGAGGCTCTTAGAATGACTTCAATTTTAAGGACACATTACGAAACTGTTATTAGTTCGGGGAAACATCTACAGTAAAGCCGAATGGATGATTTCTTTAAAATATATACTACCATACAATAAATTCTTTCTTACTGGTTTAAAATGTGTTTAAATATATATATATATATATATATATATACGTAAATATGTACATACTAGTATGTATCTATGTATTTATTCATATCATTTTTGGTGTTTTTATTTTTACTCCCTCAATAACGGACATCCCACTGAACGGACAATATTTCTTGGTCCCATGCCTGTCCGCCTTAGAGAGGTTTCACGTATAATGAACGCAAGAATTGAAATCGGTTGTTGGATACATAGGTCGGTAGCGCAGCTATATTGTATCGAAGATTCAAACCTAACCACTTTCTGTGCCCCCAGCCAGTTGACTTGCTGCACCTATAGCTTCGCATCGTTCCTATCGCATGTTCCGCTCGCAAGTCGACCCATGTTTCGCTGCCTCCCCGTACCGTCACCGGCTTGACTCCTACTTTGCATGCATGATATAGTGGACGAGGCAAGCAGCAATGATGTGATTAATTCTGTCGATCGTTGAATATACCATTTTTTCTTCTGTTCTTGCACGGACTCACATTCTGCTTTCCCTTTTGTTGTTTTTTTTAATACTTGGTACGTTTTATTTTTGTTTTTTTTTTTTAGGCAGAACGAGAGATTTCAAGATGGAGGCCAGGGCGGCCCATCGTGCTAACCTACTAGAAACCATTTCACCAAAACCTTCCAGTCCTCTTAATGAAGAGCAGCAGGTCATGGTGAGCTAAGTTTTTCAGCTTATCCACAGATTGGAGGGCAGACCCAAGCGTATCCCGCCTACTCCGGGTAAAGGCCGGACAAGCACACAGATAGTGTTCGATTGTCTCTGGTCTCCTTTCAGGCAAGACAGACACTAAGGGCTATCAACAAGTCCCATACGTGTTAGATGAGCGTGTAGTGAGCTGTGGCCGGTGATGATGTAAACCACATTGTTTCCTTCCGAACCCAAGAGATATTCAGAGAAATTCCTATTGGGCTCATCAAGAAAAAGTTTTGTGCACGTGCAAGTATTTAGGCTCGCCCATCTCTGCTGATGTTTCATACGAACATCCCCTTCGATGAAAGATCCGATAACCAAGGTGGCAACGCCTACGATGGGTTCCGACGCAAGGAACGGAAAACCAAAGGCAGACCTGGCTAGAACGTGAGCCCTTTCATTCCCCATGATCCCCATGTGACCAGGAACTTACTGAAGAGACACCTTGTTGTGGATACACAGTTCATCTACGGAAGACCTTTAGTCCCCCAGTAGGTTAGATGATATCCGCGGGCCGCGCAGAGCCATCAAGGCTGCCTGACTATCCTCACTGCCATTGTGATGGCGACGACTTCAGCCTGGAAGACAGTGGTGTGCCTTCCAAGTGAGTACGCCAACCCAATGTCTGGTTCAAGAAAGTAAACATACGCACCGGCTACCGCATTAGTGAGAGAGCGGTCGGTGAAGATTTTTAGAGCGGACCGTGGTAGGCTCGGTAATGCACCTCTCTCAGCATACGATTCCCTTTCAAGAAAACTCAGAGAAAAGCGACGACCAAAATGAAGCATTGTTGCCATTGCATCAAGTGGAATGCGGGCCGAGGGTTTTCCCGTACCAGCCCACACTCCAATGAACAATGGGAATATCCAGTCCAACCGTCCTCCCAACATCCCCATTTTCTTTTTTCTTTGAGGGACATTCTTGAAAGTCTTCTTTATATTTAAAAAATTAAATTCCTTAATCTTAGATTTGCTCAGTTTACTTCTATGAGCCCAAATATTTTTATTTCCTAATTTAATTATATATATATATATTGCTTCACTAAGCTTTTCAATAATTTTTGCAGGGCTCCACTTTGGAAATTCTGCTCTAGCGTTTGCGTATAAAACAATTTCACCTATATCAAAATTTAATGCAGGGCGAGTATCAGTGTGACGATTTTTGGTTCATGAGTTGTCTTTGTATAAATTCGCATTTCTCTTTGTCATATTGCCATAATTATACTCGTTCGTACTTATTTTAAAATTGCTCTGGGTTTTTCGCATACATTTTTCATTATTTAGTATATCTAGGAATGTTCTGGGCTTAAGCAAAAAGTGCGTTCTGCTGGGGACAGGTTGGTTGTCATTGGTGTATTTCGGTAACTTATTAAGAAACAGGCTAATTTGCTTTTTGATTTTTTCTTTGAATTCTTGTTTTCTAGTAAATATTTTTTCAAATTGTTTTTAACAGTCTATACCGCCCTTTCTACTAGCTTTTTTATGTCTATGCCATTTGCTTGGCCAAATTTCATAAAATGTTCGGAATTAAATGGTGGGCCATTATCTGACATCAGTACCTTGGGGAGACCATAAATTGAGAACCACGATGTTAATACTTGCACTGCGCATTCGTCGAAGACATAATCGAAATTTTTATCCATTGACTGTAACTCTCCACTAGCAACAGAAATTGATCCATTTCGAAATAAAAAAAATCAATATGTATTCTTTCGAATGGTATTGTGGATTTTCTCCACGATTGGAGAGGTTGTATCCTAATCCTATTTTGTGAAAGTTGGCATACTTCGCATTTGCTAATGTAATCTGCGATATCTTTATCTCGTCCTACCCACCTGATATAGCTTCTAGCCAACAATTTTGATCTAACAATCCCTATGTGATTAGCAACATTTTTAATACTTTTTCTTTAAGAACTTCAGGTATAACTATTTGGTCTCCATTAAATATACAACCCTGCTCGTAGGATAATGACGATCTCATTTTGAAAATTAAGATTATTTATGAGATCCACTTCCACATCAGTAGTTCCTTCAAGCGGTAGCCTTGAGAGTGCATCCGCGTTTCTTACTTCCTTAGCCCCTTTGTATTTTTTTACACAATCGTATGTGCTGACAAATATTGCCCAACGATGTAGACGGGCTGCTGCTACTGCTGGGATCCCCTTTTTATTTCCAAAAATTTCTCCTAACGTTTGGTGATCCGTAAGTGAGATAAACTTATGTCCGTAAATATATTTATGCAACTTGCGTATATCGAAAACAATAACTAGTCCTTCGCGATGAAGTTGTGTTCTGCTCAGCTTTACTGAGTGTTCTCAATGCAAAAAGTACGGGCGTTCTACGCCGTCAATATTGTGTGACACACGCCATAAGGACTAGCATTACAAGATATTGCGATTGGCTTTAAGGGGTCGTAGTGAGCGAGGATTTTGTTTTTAAGTAACAATACTTTACTTTTTTCGAATGCTATTTGGCATTCGTCTGACCAGAGAAATTGGGAATAATTTTTTAGTAGATTGTATAAAGGCTTTAAGTCCATCGAATGCTTGGATGGGTATAAACTTGACGTAAAAATTTAAAAGATCGAGATATGATTGAAGTTGGCTTAGATTTTTTGGTGATGGGGCTTTTGTAATTGCTTCTAGTTTAGTCTTACTTTGTTTAGTTCCTTCTTTATTTATTTCGTGGCCTAAGTATTCTACACTGTTTTCAAAAAATTTGCACTTATTTTTACTTTATGTTCCAACAACCTGCTTAGAACATCATTTAATTTTTCTTCGCACTCTTATTTAGTGGCTGCACCTATAGGGATATCATCTATATACCCGAAAACATTTTTAATTCCTTTTAAATTTCATCTATTACTTTTTGAGAAGTCGAACTAACACAAAAAGGAAGTCTCGTATATCGAAAAAGCCCTTTATGAGTGTTCATAGTTAAATATATTTGTGATTTCTTAGGCACACTCATTTGTTATAAGAACCCGTTAAATCCAATACGCAAAATACCGCACAATTAGCTAGCCCTGCTAGGATGTCCTTAATACGCGGTAAGGGATAATGTTCATTTTTTTTTAACATATTTATAGAAACCTTACAATCTATACATATTCTAATGCAATTATCTACCTTCGGAACCACTATGATTGCGGATGCCCACGTGCTATGTCTCACCGGTATTAGAATATTTTCTTTTACCAGACGCAGTAATTCATTTTCCAATTTTTCACGTAATCCGAAAGGTACAGTGTAAGGATTAAGGAACAATGGTCTTAAATTGTCGATTAAATGTATTTCGGCTTCAAAACCCGTAATATGTTCTGTTAAATCTGATCTAAAAACATCTTTATATCATTCCTTAATGTTACCATCCCGAATTTGCTTTGGCTTAATGTTTAACTGTTTAAAAAAAATTGTTTCCAGTTCGGGAAAAGTTTACGAGCCATGAACGGCCCAGCAGCGGCGTAAAATTCTTTTTGCTCTTTATAATAAATAGCTTCAAACAACTTTTACCTGTAATTCCTCGTTTTCTTACTCTCACTGGACGAATTCCCACGACTTCCGCCTGTTCTCCAGTAATAGCTTGTAGTGTATTGTCCATACTTATGAGTTTTTCCTCTCCGAATACGTTGTTGAACTGCTCCAAGCTCATAATGCTGAGACACGCACCTGAGTCTACTTCCATTTTAATATTTTTTCATCTCTATTTAGTTCTACTGTACATTACTCGTTTCTACCTGTAATAAAATGCAAACTTTTAATGTTTAACTGATCTAAATTATATTCAATAGAACTTCCCCTAACATCTCGTTCAGTATCACTTTCAGTTTGTTCTTCCTCTAGGTGATATTTTCCCTTAAGGCACTTTCACATCAAAACCGAAAACCGAAAAATGTAAACCGAAAAAATCAATTAAATTCCACTTTAAAACTAGATTTTTGCTCCAATGATTAATAAAATCATGGAATAGGATAAACTAATAATTTTACTAATAAAATAGAATATTTATCTCAGATTTTGAAGAAAAACACAACTTTTATCTTTTATCGGCCGAAAAACGAAATTTCGGTTGCATCTGTCAATTTCTTTTCGGTTTCCACATGTGGAACGTTTCGGGGCGAAAAATTTTTTCGGTCGTACTAAACCTCACTTTTGTGTTTATATTAAAAATTATATTATTTTATTTTATTATTTATTATATTATTATAATATGGATAGGGATTTCAAAGTAAAATTAAGATACGTTTTTTGTATGAGCTCTCTAATTAAATGTTACTTCTATTTAACCGAAAAAAAGTTTTCGGTTTTTGATATGAAAGCAAAAGCGAATTTCCGGTGTAGAACATATCGGTTGTCGATTTTCGGTTTCGATGTGAAAGTGCCTTTAGATATACGCCGTGATGGTTGCGGTCCCTTTTGTTGATACTTTTGTTGATTTCGCTTTACCTATCGATATCTGCATTCTCGTGCATGTGTCCATACTTCCCACAATTAAAGCGATTGCTTTTGTAATTGTTTCTCTGTTGAACATTCCCGTTGCAATTGTTTTTTTATAGTATGTGACTACATTTGCCTCCACCTGTTTAAATAATTACAAGCCAGACTGAGTCAGCTCATAATTGTGGTGCCATTTGACATGCCTCCTCGAAGATCAGATTTGCTTAACCTAGCAGTTTTGACTGCAATTTTTCGTCTCTTATCCCACACACAAACTGATCTCGTAGTGCATCATTCAAGAAGGCTTTAAATACACATCTGTCAGCCTGTGTTTTTAATTCTACTATGTAATCACTAACACTCTCAAAACTCTTTTGCTTTCTGGTATGGAAGATGAAATGTTCCGCTATTATATATTTTTTTATTTGAAATGGTTTTCGAGAATTTTCACTAAACCTGTATAACCTTTATCACCCAGTTTTTTAGGCGCTACTAGCGACTTAAGAGTATTATATCCCTCCTGTCCGATTAGCGTTATTAAATACGAGCTTTTAACCTTGTCATCTGTTATTTGGTTAATTGTGAATAAATGCTCGAGCCGGTCTCGATAGTTTTCGAAATTGCTATCAGGCGTAAAATATTCAATTGTGGCAAAAAATGAGGACATTTTTATTTGAATACACACTTTTTGTTTTGTTTTACCGTTTACCTCGTCGCCAACTTTTGTGTTCAATAAAACCACTTGACTGGCTGGTGGCTCCGGCTCGATCGGTTACTAAGAGCTGACTGATTGATAGATGAACCTGAGCGACTCACCTTTCACAACCTCAGCTTACCTCTATTTACATTCATATACTACACTGGCCTTATTGAAAAGCTTTCTGGAAGCCTTCCGCAGTTTACTCAGGCTACCCTTCCATCACGGTATAGGCTTCCTTTCTTTGTTCGTGCTAATAGGACAGCAAAATTCGAAAGCCTCAGTCACTGCAGACTGAAGCTTTTATACTTCCTTCTCCAGGGCAGCAATATGTACTTTTAATACGTCCAGCCGAAGAAGCAAGCGTGTTAGTTCCCTGTGGTATCTCGTATCTCTCCCAATCAATTCGCTCCAGCTGGAGAAAAGATGAAAAGCATCAAATGTCACGGCACTGACTTCCTGTCCTCCGATAATAGCAAAGGTTGGTTCGTCGCCCTAATTCAACAGACCCAAATCCGCTAAGTGCTAACTCCAGCAGCTGCTCAACACGATGGTTAATATCTATTAGATCGCTCACCTTACTTCACCAGTTGGAGGGAGAATAGCAGGGTCCTACGTGAAATACGCTGAGTCAGTAAGGAGCTCCTTATTGACTCCATCCTTCTTACAGAAAAGCTTGTTCGATGTAATATCCCTGTTATACAGCTGAGGCAACAAGGTCACGACAACGTTTTTTATCGCAAAACACATGCCCTAGGAGTTGAGCGCGCAGTGTCATACAGAATTTGACCTCTTTCCGCCTCCAATTGCCCGCCGTTACGTTCTTTGCAGACCCAAGGCTCCTGCACGAGCACCATTTTTTACTGTTGGAATTTGTACTCAAGTCCTCCTAGCAAAGCAGACGCTGCCTTGCTGTGTTGCAGATTAATCTGGGTGAATAGAAGTCCAGCCATGTGGATTACTTCCCTACGCTCCCCCTGCTAAGAGATAGAGAGGGAGTAGGCCCAGATACACCATTAGCCATCCTCTTAGCCCTTCTTTTAATTTTTTCTGAGCCGCAGAGACTCCTACCTCGAGAAAATCCGCATTGGTAGCTACCGCGAGATTACCCGACTCATGAGGGGTGTAGCGTCTCGCTACCATTTAATTATTACTTTGATACCATGATAATTTAAGTTAGACAAGGTATGCGTTGTCTTCGTATACATATAAGTTGAAGACATTAATGTATAGAGGGAAGTTGACTCTGGACTTAAGAGATTTCCGGACTTCTGTTCTGCCTTCACTGGATACTAGCAAATAATAAACATAATACATGATAAAACGTATTATTATTTATAAGTGGCATTTGCGATCTCCATAGGAGTCACACACACTGCTCTCACCAGCCGAGCTCCACAGCAAGAGGAAATTTTCTATAAATGTCGAAGTCTCAGGGATTAAGTCCTTCGATTCCTGAGATACCCGTGAATCTTTTACACGCATTGTAGTGGTATTATTCTTAGAAGGTTCCATATATGGTCCCACGAGTTACACGAGAAAAACTGTTACCTACAGTAGAGCTCCGCATTACTGCAGGAAGGCTCATTGAAGCTAGAGGTCGCCTGGTATCCAGAGTTACTAGCGACTGAGCCCCTTTCAGCTACGCATAAACAAGGGAATTAATTAAAATACTGATGGACAGACAGGCGGACATGCAAAACTCAAAATAACTTTTATTACTCTGCGTGGGTGTGCAATCCATTTTGCTCTACCATCAAATGTTACAAACTGAATGACAAACTTAATATATGTATCCTATAGATTTCATCTAGGATGTAATAAATGATCTGGCAAGTTTTCAAAGCAAAAGTAAGTATATACAGAGAAAGAGCAATCATCGAAATTGTTGTCAGCGTTCAGGGAGCTCAGCTCACTGGGCAGTAGTTTTGATAGTAAAATGACAGTTAAGTAGCTCATTGAATATGCCTAGGCGACCGACGCTATGAATATTAGCTGATAACTTATTATTCGCGCGAAAGATGTGAACGCAGTAAGAATCCTCAAAGCTGGTTATATGGAATTGTTTGTGACTGTACTGTTTACTTCTATAAACTCACAACGAATTAATTTTACTTAAAGTCAACGCAATCCAATTAGAACACTTTCGTCTATTTATCAACAAGGAAAAAACTAAAGGAGACGCAATTATATGTATGATTCGTACACATGAGTATAGACAAAATTGTGTATGGCTTGAGTTTTGTTCTATTTAATTCCGCCATTTTCGGTTTTCGCTGTCAAATTAATGTTTATTTCGATGAAGGTCTTTGGTTTGTTTTGGGCTTCGCGCATTAACGCAGAAAAAACCGTTAAGAGGAGTCAGTACCAATATTTGCAAGTTTCATACATTTTTCAATGCGAATTTCTGGCAAACTATTTGTAGCAGAATAATGATTTATATCTTAAATTAAAAGTAATGAAGAAATAACGTCGGCAAAAATTAAAAAAAGTGTATTGGAATGGAGATATTAGCTCCAAAACTTATAAAAAATGGTAAAAATTGAAGTCTTTTAAATAAAATTCCTGTGGGTAGGTATTCTCATTTCTTTAAATTGTGACTGTTTTAGAAAGATAAGGCCTAGATCTAGGAAATAACGTCGAGTTTTCTCATTTGTAGTGGCGCTTTTTATAATTATTTGACTCTAATAGTGCTTATTTTTTCTCCCGACATTGCACCGACGAGAAATTGCAATATTTATTTGAAAGTTGTTTAAATACAAAGCAAAATAGCATATTTAACAATTATGGGCAAACAAAATTTAGGAGAGTTCCTTCTCGTTAAAAATTTTCAATTTATGTGAACTGCAAATTTTCATTTCTCGTTTTAAATTGTATGGTTTTGTCGGATGTTGGGTTTCTGTCTTTTGCGGTAGATGTCTCTGATGTGGTCTAGGTCTAAGTCTAGGCCAATTTTATATGAATTTTCTCACTTTCAGGACACAAACCTACGTATAGTAAATTTTATTACCTCCAGGTTCGCTGGTATCTAAATTGAAACTTTTGCTGAGTACTGACTCCTCTTAAATAACCGAAGGGGCACGAAACAAATTTTACAAGCTTCTTACTACTGAAATTTTTTTCATAATTATTAACTTTTTTATGTTCATGTTGGCAAATTTAGTAAATACTTTTGAATGTAAAAAAATAAAACCGATAAAAACTCTGTACAGATTGTGCAATTGTGTGCAGGTTGTTATGGTTACGCACAGCACTGGGGCCCTATTCTTGAATAACGAAGACAGATTCCGTATTCGTTATACTGTCAAAACCATTCGGAATCGTATTCTTGAAATCCGCATTCGTTATATACCGAACGCAAACCCTTCGTTATTTAACGAGTGGGTTCAACCATTCGTTATGCCAAACGAAGAGTGAATCAGCTGCTACTTTATGGGTGATAATGGGAGATAAAAGATGTGCGAAAATATCATATGCTCAAAAAACTAAACTAATTGAGTTTTTAAAGGAAAACCAGAAACTGAGATTTGGTAAATATGAGAACTCTTTCAGTTCAAAAGATGCCACGGAATTGTGGCAAAATAAAATCAGTATTAATTTCCATACCCGAAGCACAAAAGAACTAGAAAAGTTTTTTTATGATATTATATTCGAAACAAAGGTAATAGAAAATTTCCAGTCCAGATTTGGCAGGATAAAAATGTGTGGTAAAATGAAAATCTGCGGCTGCATAAAAAACATTTGCATGGCACTGGTGGAGGTCCTCCTGCAACCTTTTTTTCTATCCAGCGTTGAATTAAGGGTGCAGGAATTGATTAACTATTGACGTAATTGATAGTCCATAGATTCTTTAACGATTTCAGGACCAAACAATAATGACAATTCACTGAAGCTTGCCATTTTTTACAAATTATATTTTAAAATATGAAACAGCTGACGATATCCAATTTGTAAATTGACAGATTTAATCTTACCACACTCGTTATGTTGAAATACTTTTTCACCACTTCGACTTTATAACGAAGAGGTTCAAGAATACGAACGGTGTATACGATTCGTTATCAACCATTCGTTATATAACGAATACGTTAAAACCATTCGTTATTCAAGAATAGGCCCCCTGGTCTAAGAAATTTTCTGAGCACCCTCTCAGCCACGCAGCCCTCGGTGTATGCTGTTCCACCTTGGCTTGAGATCAGCTTTTATCCTGCTCATTCCCACACGAGTATTCCTTATGCAGTATGCAAACAGTTTTTCTGGCGAAGAGGTGAGAAGAAGAAAAGGGATACCTCTGGCTGTTAAATTAAAGTAAATAAGCGCTTTACTTGAGGAACATATTGAGGATTGCAAGAATGTCTTAAATTTTAGAAAATAAAATAATATTTGGAAGACTATAAAGTAGATTCCGTGAGATTATTTTCTAGGATATTTTTTTTCTAATGGTTTAATTTTGATACATACAAAATCCAAGTACAAAATGAATGTCAAGTAATTTAATAAAATTGATTTTGTCCTAAGGATCAAGATGACCTACCATTTCGACGTGGTGAGATTTTGACGGTAATTAGTAAAGATGAAGACCAATGGTGGACAGCAAAAAACTCATTAGGACAAATTGGACAAATACCTGTTCCATATGTGCAAAAGGTAAAGGTAATAATTAAATTAAGATAAACATAATGATCATATTTTTGTTTAGTATGAGGAAAACGGTCAAAATAATGTTTTAGAGCGTCCAGGATCTGGAGGTAGTGGTGGTACAGCTCCTCGGGGTAATAGTGCTGGTATGCCAAGTCCCCATCAATTAGGAAATGCTCTTAAAAAGTCAGACCTTAATGTAAGTTATATAGGTAATACGGCAAAAGTGCTTGTTTAAAAATTAAATGTTGCTATCATTTGTAGCGTAAGCTCCCAGCATTTGCACGTGTAAAACAGGCGCGTGTACCGAATGCATATGATAAAACAGCACTTAAGTTGGAGGTGGACGATATTATAAAAGTAACAAAAACTAATATTAATGGGCAATGGGAGGGCGAACTTAAAGGCAAAAAAGGACACTTTCCCTTTACACATGTCGAATTTATTGACGACGATGATCTCCGTAGCACGACAATAAACAATTGTAACAGCAACACAGGCGGTGGCGGAGGTAGTGGAATCGCTGTCGGAAACAATGCGTGGTGCGATTGAAGTAAAAACCTTATTGATTTTTTTCTTTTTAAGTTTAATATTAATCACGAAATTTTAAATTAAGAAATTTCTTACTATTTCAAAAACTTGATACAAAATTATTTGTTTTTGTAAGAAGGAAATGAAAACTATTTTTTCTATTGACAAAATTAAAAAAAAAGTGAGAAACTACTATGTATTTTTTAAGCGGAAAGCATTTATGTAAAAAAATTGTTATCCTGCAAGAATAAGGAGGCTGAGGGAAAAAGAAAAAAAATAGGAACGGAGCTCTTAAATCCATAGAACAGTGAGCTTTTGAAAAAGATAAAAAGTGTATTTAACCATAAATTAAATTTTTTAGCCTGTACTCGTTGCTATTTAAATATATATAGAATGCCCTTCCATTCGTAGAACATTTCTTTAAACACTTAAAACCATATGCAAAAATTTGCTTAAATATGTTAACTTAAGTAACACCAAAATGCTGCACATGGAAATTGCTTTATTTTCTCAAGTATAGGCTTCAACAATAATATTTAAAAGTAATTTCTCTCCATAAAAAATTTCCTTTAAATAAATTATTAAATGTATATCTAACAAGAGAAGCAGAAAAATTAAAACTGGTAGAGTATTTATAGTATAGTATATAAAATTAAAATTATAAATAAATGAAAACTCAAAATACTCATATATCTCAAAATCGAGGTAAATCATTCAATCAATAAGCTACAATGCGCCCAGAAAAGAAAAAATTAACAGAAGCTATTGAAAAGCAAAGCAATATTTTATCGATTGAAAATATTAATCAAAGGAACACAAATATTCTAAGGTAAATTATACACCACCTAAAACAAAATATATATTATAAATATTGAGGAAGCCCATAGAGAGAAGTTTAAATAAGAGCATGTAAGTAATATATATATTTTTTTAAAGTTAATTCTTGTATACTTAGTGAGAAAATGAGGAGACAAATAACTGGCTGCGCGCGAATCCATCGTGAAAGTGGAATGAATACATACCGAACCTACCAACAAATTATGGAAAAGCCAAATTTCGCATTATATACATCAGATGAAATTAGAGAAAACTTATTAAATATTAAAAAAAAATTTTAATAAAATCTTTGAAACTATTAAAATATTTTGTTATATTTGTATCCCTAGCAATAGGCGGGGGCGCTGATTTCACCTATAGACTTTATTTGCAGGATGATGAGACTGCTTTAAATGTTTTGAATGGGCGGCGATAGCTAAGCATAAAATTATGACCTTTGGTAAATCACAGCCAGAATAGAATAGAATTTATTTCTGTAGATATTGTAGATATTACGATCTTTTTCAAGTAGGAAACAGGAAAATGAATATTCGACAGCTTGAATAAAGAAAAACAAAACACACAATTAAAAGAAAAGGTAATGTATTAAAATCGTTTTCATCGTTAAGTTAATTTATTTTACTAATTGAAATATATCTCCATCTTTTTTAATTCTTGCAGCAGTTCCTATAATCTTTTCTCACTCGCACATCTCAAACTTTGTTCACTTAAACCACAAGAATACCACACTTACAAAACCAAATATTTGACACAGCCAAACTTTTCATTTAAAATTAACACAAGTATGGACACGTGCGGCGAAAATTATATTTAATGAATTTTACGATAATATTGCTGAAAGTCATTATTTAAAAATATTTTTCTTACAATCCACTTTTTCTTTCATGGAAATCCCAATTAGTATTTGGAACGAGAAAATTAACCAGGAAATTAGTCAAATGAATTACTTTACGATGAAAATGATGCATTACAGGGCGTTTTCACTACATCGAAAGCACGTAATTTTGATGAAGTGATTTCGAAATCACTGTAGGTGTTTTCACTACCGCTGAGATGATTTCGTTTGACAGGTGCTACACTTAAATACCAAATTGGCATGTAAAATAATTAATTACATAAACAAGGATTTTGTAATTAAATGGATATATTTTCACATAAATGTCAGCAACTATTAATATAATATTTAATTTAATTTTAAAAACAGTTTGAGAAAAAGTGGAAACCGAAAATGGTCGCGTTCGGGCAAAATTTCGTGATTTCATTGAAATTATGCAAAAATGAGATGATTTCGATTTAGTTTTTTGTATTGGAAATTACGAGATTTCGAGGGTGATTTCGTCGAAATCATGCTAAAACAGCGAAATTACGTGATTTCGATGTAGTGAAAACGCCCTATAAGACTTACTAAATCTTAAATACTGTTGACATCTATTGAAAATGGCGTAAAATAGTGCGGACACTAAAGTACTTAGTTGCGGAAGATCGATGTTTCTATGTAAGAGTCTATAATTAGGTGAAATTGTTCTAATTGGATTGCGATAATTTGAAGTAGAATTAATTTTTTGTGAGTATAAAAGTGAACAGTAGTGTGAAATAAAAGAACCTGTGAGTTATATCGGAAATATTGTGTTTTGGATAACGAAGTAAGCCACGCACGCAATAATACTATACTATGACACAAACTTTAGGAAAAACAAAATAGCGAAAACATAGAATAACATGTAAAGGCAAAAAAAGAAACAAAGAAATTAATTAAAATAAGTTAAAAACAATGAAAAATAAATAATCAGGCAAGTTTTCAAAGACAAAGTATGTACACAGTTTGTTTCCTCCATGGTGGTCAGTACAGTAATTTTATATATTATACGCTATATGGTATCTGTAGCCGTTAAATAGCTATTACCTCCTAACTTATTCTCAAAGCTATTCTCACACCTTTTTTCAAACAGAGTTTGTTCCCTTAGTGACTGAAAATCGTAATTTAAAAAAAAATCGTCTAATTCGGTATGACCTGAATAGGTTGTGTGCTAATAACTCCTTAACGGCTGCAGGTAAGCACATAGGGTGAAATAGGTCAAATTAAAGAGAAGAGTCTATACTTTACAGGAAGAAAATCCCAAATTTTTAGTTTAGACTTCCATAACTCTTGAGACGGTACTGGTTGAGCAGTTGTTGGAAAGGCCATGAAGGTCTGCATGCTCCTGTGACCGTACGCCCTGTACTTTTTAAGATACAGGGTATTTTGTGAAAAACTAGTTTTTTTTTCTTAACTACCCTGTAATCCCGAAACGGTTGATATGGGGGGTTATGTATGTATGTGTGGGTGTCGTAGGCCTGGTGCGACCTCCCTCATCACCACTCATCTCCTTCTCCCCTAGTATTTGGTTATATTGGGTGGTATTACACTATCGGCGTAAAGGCTTGTAGCATTTCATGAAATGATTAAAAATTTCAGATACTTCTTCTAAAAACTCATTAAGCGAAAACTGTTACACTATCTGCCTAGATTTGATGAACTGCCTAGACTTTTCATGAAGTGTTGAGTTACTTCAAATGTCTGCGACATATACACCATAACCAAACATATATTTTCTCTTAATATTTATTTTAAAATAAGATATTCTAATATATCAAATTCATTTAGGTTGAGATTACAGCAGGAATAAAACATTTCGATCTAAAATTAAATTTTGGGTGATTTAAACATGCTATACAAAAATTGGCAGACATTAGCTTTTGGGTGGAAAAATCATTTCATTGGGTCACGAAAAAGCTGAACTGAAATGAATGTTATGGAAAAAATTCAAGATGTGTCGTGGTTGCATGCTGGGACAAGGTTTGCTTGTGCTAAAAAAAATTGCGTTTACTTCTATGATAGACAGGGTGTAAAAATTCATTGTGTTAATCGTTTATATCGTGCAAATAAGTTGGAATTTTTGCCATATCACTCTGTTAGCAGCTGGATACACTGAAGGCTATTTATCTTGGTTCGGTGTTTCTATTGGAGAATCAGTTGGTCATTATTATTCAAAATTTGGTGGCACTCGGATAATGCTACAAAATCCAAGAAATGATGTGATATGTGCTGTATCGCTATGTGTACCAACCAATAACTGTATTAGCAGTAGATCCAAGAGGCAAGAACTTGATACCTGGGCACAGTATATCATACAGTAGCCCAGCTCTGTCAAAACTGTCAAGAGAGTAGGATGCTTCTATAAAGAGACTATACTTTCTCTTTCAACAATTTTAACTAACACACTAGTCAATTTTTAATACATGGATTCCTATGTAAATCTAAAGTGGAAAAAAGAGAACTGATGGCATTCTTAAACTTTGACTAGAGGGAAAGAGGCAAAATGACACCACTTTACCGTCAAACAGCTGTTTAGTAATGGAACAATACATTTGTCGCCGATTGCCGATATGTGTACATACATAAAACTAATACTTCCGTCAACGGTCGTGCAGCTAGCTACTGTTCGCCCATTTATGTCCGTATCATACTTAATAGTTCCCTCTTGTGGGAGAAATTTTAAGGTTATGTTTTTTTAATTGAAATTCTAAAATTCACTTTTCAGTAGTTAGTTCTAAGCTATTCTACTGTATGATATATACTGTGACCTGGGGGAATGAAAGGTAAAGTTAAAGTTTGGTACATAGAAAACTTAACGGACCAACAGTAGAATATAGTAGAAAATGCCTGCCCATTAAACTGATATTTCACAGAGGTGTAGGTACTGGCAATTTCAATGGGCAACGTATGTGAAATGTACTTAAATGAGATACCATACTTACAATAGAAAAAAGAACGAATTTATACACTTAATAAGATTTTTCCCGTTTGAACATGCTTTGTGTGTCCAGTACACGGTTTCATATAATTTTTGGTGCCAGGTTCAGGTGAATCTAATTACGATGCTCCTATGCAAACGAAGAACAACGTTCATGCCCGGTTGGAGAATATTCCAGCCAAACTTATTGCTTGGGATCCAAATAACATCGCTGGGGTTGTTGTTGAAACATTACAAGACAAGGTTAAAATGAAGAAAAAGCTTCTATTTGTTAAACCGTCTCAAATTGCTTTCAAATCTAGGCGCAAAATGAAAGGAAAAGCCGCTAAATAAAGAGATTGTTCGAAATACTATAATAAGGGTTTATTTAGAAAGATTGAACAGTTTTATATTTTTATAATTTTTTTATGATATTAAGAAAGCTAAGTACGAAATAATAGAGAAAAACAAGTTATAGCCAGAAATTTCCAAAAGTTTTAAATATAAATAGATTTAAGGACAAGAAACGAAAATAATTTTTAATAGATTTTAATTCAGTAAATAAAGTATTCATAAAGCAAGATTTTTTTTATAGAAATGAAGGTTTGGATCGCTTGAAGATCTATGTTTTTTTTAATATATAATACAGAGCTATCCTCTTTCCACCACTCTCTCCATCACTATATTCAGACAATTCATTATTTTATTTATCTTATATTAAAGTTGAGCATCTTTACAGGCAGCCAAAGGCTGGTATTCGTGAAAAGCACTTTTCTAATTTTCCTCTTTTTATTTTCTTCTTTTTTGTGACTAGTAACTTAGTTACTTTACACATCATACTATTGCACCATTTACCTGTGAAAACTTATTTATCAGTTTCATGAGCTTGTGCACTTGCTTTGTATTTATTATTTCTTCTGGTAGTTCATTGTACAGGTACAGCTGTATGCTTTAGGCGTGAATTACAATTACGACTGCGACTTCGGCTTCGACTTTGCTCAAATGGTAAATACATGTCACAAGATACAATTGCAACTTCGTAATTGTAATGCCCTAGACACACAGCACTCTTAATGAAGAAATAACTAACGACTCATTAGTGTATAATGATTCATTATAAACTGCAGACACACAGCCATTTCTTTAATTAAGTTGATCTGTCAAACTGGCTTGGATAAACTTATCACATTAAAAAAGCAATATGGATCGAATTAACGCAATAAACATTGTTTTTATTAATTTTAAATTTTATTTATTTTTATTTTATTTCATTTAATGATTGTGAAATGAAAAAAACATTTTATTAAAAAATATTTTGACATAATTACTTTGTGCTTTGCATTTCTTCTTCTTATTTTTCAAATCAGCAGATGCACAGCGGAGCTCCACACTTAAATTATATGCTAAATCTAGTACATTTTTCATCATTATAGCTATAATGAAGGAAGAAAACACTTCATTAGTGTACTTCATTATCATCTGATTTTCGAGCCATAATGACGTATACTGTGTGACACACGGCATTTTAATGAATAGTTAGTACTAATGATTCATTAGATCGTGCTGTGTGTCTAGGGTATAAAGCGTGAATTACAATTACGACTGATCTGTCGACAGCGACTTGATTTTAAGTCGAAGTCGACGCTGTGGTGGAATTTGTAATTAAATTAAAGCTTTAACTCCTTGAACAAACCAGCAGTCCCGACTTCTGTGATTGAACTGAAGTTGACCACAGGCGACACCAACTTTGCTCTTTGAGCAAAGTATAGTTTCAGTCGTTGTCGCAGTCGAAGTTGCAATTGTATCTTGTGACATGTATTTACCATTTGAGCAAAGTCGAAGCCGAAGTCGCAGTCGTAATTGTAATTCACGCCTAAAGCAGGCCATACACCATCAGTTTGGCCGTGGTTTTACTGTAAAACCACGGCAAAACTGATGGTGTATGGCGAACCCCACGTTTTGAGGTTCGGATATCTACTAAAACCAGAATTCAGGTCATGCCAGAAATATCTTTCTCAAAACGTGGGCAAGACGTGGGCAAGGCCATACACCATCAGTTTTGCCGTGGTTTTACTGTTTTGCTCGTTCATAATCAAAGTTAACTTAATAATAAGCTAAGAAGTAGGCGACATTTCTGAGTGTTTTACATTTAAATGTACACGGCAAGAAAAGGAAGAAATAAAGAAAAAAATAATAAAAAAAAAATCGAACTCTTTAAAAATTTTTATGAATAAAGATAAAAAATATGAAAGCGCAAATTGCATGCAACAGAATGGAAAATATTTCTTTTTCGTAAATAAATGAGAAGTGGCGGAGTTTTCACGTTTTCTCTCATAAAATGTTCCCGCGCTTCTGTGAAAACCGGTTTTTATGAAATAATCAGAATGTTTGGTCACATGTTGTTGCTGTAAATGGACACTACAAGATGACGGCAAGACGTGGTCAAGTTGGATGGTGTGTGGGGCTTTTTCTTGACCACGTTTTAGGTTCTTATCTCGACTAAAACGTGGTTTTCAAAACCACGGCAAAACTGATGGTGTATGGCGCCCTTAATTCACGCTTTAAACTCTTTAGCTTGCTGTCAGTTCTAGCCAAAGGAGATGAAAATGAGCAAATATCACACCCCTTTTTAACACATTGTCACTGATATTGTTAAGCGCCGCAAAATTGTATACCTGTACACAATTGTACAGCCTGTGCAGAATCTTAAACGCTTTTATTTTCTTATACTCGAAAGTACTTACTGAATTTGCAAACTTGAGAATAAAAAAAAGTCAATAATTAACATCTAACATTAACAATTATTCTATACCTCCAACCCAAGGTATATAGAAGAAACAAGGTATGCCCATTAAAATTTTGACATATCACAGCTGATAGTCTGTGACGTACTTCAGTGAATGAATAAAAAAGAAAAAGGAAATCTGACAGTGGCAGTACAAGCGCAAAGAATGAAGAAAAAAGGGAAAAAGAGTTTTAACAAAAATGGCGGAACGTGGTTCGAGTCGGGAATACCTTGTCTTCTATATACCTTGCCACCAACCCATCTGTAAAGCTGAAAATGGCGTTCGCTGTAGCGTGTAAAACCAGCTGTATGTGTGAGAATGCCTTCACTTTTTTCCGCTGGAATTCCGTGCGAAAATTCCACATCTGGAATTTTTGCTTATTGGGATTAAGCTGGCAAAACCTGTAGCGCCACCTACACGTGACATATCTCCAGGTGCTGTTAGTGAAGACCAGAATCGGAAGTCGAGTTTTTAACGCTGAAAATACTAGTAGCGCCTATTTACGTCAAACAGTTTCAGGATGAATAGCAAAGACACCATTGTTAAGAGTGCTTATTTATATTTATCTATCTAAACCAAATTCAATATTATATTAGGTATTATTTAAAGTATGATATTTATTTATTTATTTACGCTATGATATATGTACAATCGAAAAGCGGGAACTTCGAAGTAAAATTTTTCTATTGGACATTCGGAATAATAGGATTAAGTTGGCTGTGATATATAGGTGATCGAAGAACGGAAATATTTTATCCGACACGCATAAGGAGTTGAGAACATATGCATATATAAGGAAATACGTACTACTACTACACGAGTTTAGAAAGGATTAAGAAAATCCAACTGGCACATTGTGTTAGAGTTGGGTGACGCCACGAATCAATTGGAAACACTGGCTGGTGTGTACAACCACCATGTCTACATCACAAGGGGAGAGCTTCCGATATGGATGCGGAGGATCCTATTCCTCACTCAACCTGCATATTTATGAATTTAACTATACCAAGCTGTAACAATGACACCTTCCGGAAGACTAAATGCTAAATAGGTAAAGGAAATGGCATATATTTTTCAAGTATCATAATTTCAATTCTGTTCAAAATTATCAATTTTTGTCGTTCTTGCAACAGTGGTCAATTTGGACGATAAATTATATAAGCAACCATCAGATGCGAGATATTTTCAAACATGGATAAACTAAATACATTTGGCGGATACACGGGATTTTTATAACATGTTAGGAGAAGATACGCACGTGCTTTTTGTAAACATCCGAAGCGGAAATCGAACAATTAATGTTGATAATACCAGTTACGCCAACTACACGTGAAATAGCTCCAAGACGCTGATAGTTAAGACCCGAACCGGAAGTCGGCTAAATGCTGAAAATACCAGTAGCGCCACCTTCACGTAAAACAGCACCAGGATGAATAGCAAAGACACCATTGTTAAGAGTGGTATGATTTGAAGAATTGATAGGAGTGCTTTGCGCATTAAGATCTGTGAATAAATTGATATAATTGACTGTGCTTATATCCTCAATCGTGTTATTATTTTGTGACTTTAATTTTTCGAACTGATACAATTGACTGTGCTTTTGCCTTCAATCGTGATATTGTGTTTTAATTTTAATTGTTTTATTATGTATATTTTTATCTAAGTTAAGTTTGATTATGTTATTTATATTTATCCATGTGAACCAAATTCAATATTATATTAGCTATTATTTAAATTATGATATTTATTTATTTACGCTATGATATATGTACAATCGAAAAAGCGGGAACTTTGATGTAAAAATTTTCTATTGGACACTCGGAATAGTAGAATTAAATTGGCTGTGATATATATGTGATCGAAGAATGGAACAATTTTATCCGACACGCATAAGGAGCTGAGAACATATGCATATATCAGGAAATACGTACATTACACCAAGAAGACAGTTTAGAAGCGATTAAGAACATCCTACTGGCACATTGTGATAGAGTTGGGTGACGCCACGAACCAATTGGAAAAACAGGCTGGAGTGTACAACCACCAATTCTGCGTCACAAGGGGAGAGCTCCCGATATGGATGCGGAGTATCCTATTCCTAACTCAACCTGCATATTGATGAATTTAACTATACCAAGCTGTAACAGTGAAACCTTCCGGAAGACTAAATGCTAAATAGTAAAGGAAAGGGTTTATATTTTTCATGTATCATAATTTCAATTCTGTTCAAATTTACCAATTTTTGTCGTTCTTGCAACAGTGGTCAATTTGGACGCCAAATTATATAAGCAACCATCAAATGCCAGATATTTTCAAACATGGAGAAACGAAATACATATGGCGGATACACGGGATTTTTATAACATGTAAGGAGAAGATACGTACGTGTTTTTATTAAAAACCCGAAGCGGAAATCGAACAATTAATGTTGAAAATACCAGTAACGCCAACTACACGTGAAATAGCTCCAGGACGCTGTAGGTGTAGACCCGAACCGGAAGTCCGCTATTAACGCTGAAAATACCAGTAGCGCCACCTCTACGTAAAACCCCACCAGGATGAATAGCAAAGACACCATTGTTAAGAGTGCTATGATTTGAAGAATTGGTAGGAGTGCTTTTGCGCATTAAGATCTGTGAATAAATTGATATAATTGACTGTGCTTTTATCCTCAATAGTGTTATTATTTTGAGACTTTAATTTTTAAAACTGATACAATTGACTGTGCTTTTACCTTCAATCGTGATATTGTGTTTTAATTTTAATTGTTTTATTATGTATATTTTTATCTAAGTTAAGTTTGATTATGTTATTTATATTTATCCATGTGAACCAAATTCAATATTATATTAGGTATTATTAAAATTATGATATTTGTTTATTTACGCTATGATATATGTACAATCGAAAAAACGGGAACTTTGATGTAAAAATTTTCTATTGGACACTCGGAATAGTAGAATTAAATTGGCTGTGATATATATGTGATCGAAGAATGGAACAATTTTATCCGACACGCATAAGGAGCTGAGAACATATGCATATATCAGGAAATACGTACATTACACCATGAAGACAGTTTAGAAGCCATTAAGAACATCCTACTGGCACATTGTGATAGAGTTGGGTGACGCCACGAACCAATTGGAAAAACAGGCTGGAGTGTACAACCACCAATTCTGCGTCACAAGGGGAGAGCTCCCGATATGGATGCGGAGTATCCTATTCCTAACTCAACCTGCATATTGATGTATTTAACTTTACCAAGCTGTAACAGTGACACCTTCCAGAAGACTAAATGCTAAATAGTAAAGGAAAGGGTTTATATTTTTCATGTATCATAATTTCAATTCTGTTCAAATTTATCAATTTTTGTCGTTCTTGCAACAGTGGTCAATTTGGACGATAAATTATATAAGCAACCATCAGATGCGAGATATTTTCAAACATGGATAAACTAAATACATTTGGCGGATACACGGGATTTTTATAACATGTTAGGAGAAGATACGCACGTGCTTTTTGTAAACATCCGAAGCGGAAATCGAACAATTAATGTTGATAATACCAGTTACGCCAACTACACGTGAAATAGCTCCAAGACGCTGATAGTTAAGACCCGAACCGGAAGTCGGCTTAATGCTGAAAATACCAGTAGCGCCACCTCTACGTAAAACCCCACCAGGATGAATAGCAAAGACACCATTGTTAAGAGTGCTATGATTTGAAGAATTGGTAGGAGTGCTTTTGCGCATTAAGATCTGTGAATAAATTGATATAATTGACTGTGCTTTTATCCTCAATAGTGTTATTATTTTGAGACTTTAATTTTTAAAACTGATACAATTGACTGTGCTTTTACCTTCAATCGTGATATTGTGTTTTAATTTTAATTGTTTTATTATGTATATTTTTATCTAAGTTAAGTTTGATTATGTTATTTATATTTATCCATGTGAACCAAATTCAATATTATATTAGGTATTATTAAAATTATGATATTTGTTTATTTACGCTATGATATATGTACAATCGAAAAAACGGGAACTTTGATGTAAAAATTTTCTATTGGACACTCGGAATAGTAGAATTAAATTGGCTGTGATATATATGTGATCGAAGAATGGAACAATTTTATCCGACACGCATAAGGAGCTGAGAACATATGCATATATCAGGAAATACGTACATTACACCATGAAGACAGTTTAGAAGCCATTAAGAACATCCTACTGGCACATTGTGATAGAGTTGGGTGACGCCACGAACCAATTGGAAAAACAGGCTGGAGTGTACAACCACCAATTCTGCGTCACAAGGGGAGAGCTCCCGATATGGATGCGGAGTATCCTATTCCTAACTCAACCTGCATATTGATGTATTTAACTTTACCGAGCTGTAACAGTGACACCTTCCAGAAGACTAAATGCTAAATAGTAAAGGAAAGGGTTTATATTTTTCATGTATCATAATTTCAATTCTGTTCAAATTTATCAATTTTTGTCGTTCTTGCAACAGTGGTCAATTTGGACGATAAATTATATAAGCAACCATCAGATGCGAGATATTTTCAAACATGGATAAACTAAATACATTTGGCGGATACACGGGATTTTTATAACATGTTAGGAGAAGATACGCACGTGCTTTTTGTAAACATCCGAAGCGGAAATCGAACAATTAATGTTGATAATACCAGTTACGCCAACTACACGTGAAATAGCTCCAAGACACTGATAGTTAAGACCCGAACCGGAAGTCGGCTTAATGCTGAAAATACCAGTAGCGCCACCTTCACGTAAAACAGCACCAGGATGAATAGCAAAGACACCATTGTTAAGAGTGCTATGATTTGAAGAATTGATAGGAGTGCTTTGCGCATTAAGATCTGTGAATAAATTGATATAATTGACTGTGCTTTTATCCTCATTCGTGTTATTATTTTGTGACTTTAATTTTTCGAACTGATACAATTGACTGTGCTTTTGCCTTCAATTGTGATATTGTGTTTTAATTTTAATTGTTTTATTATGTATATTTTTATCTAAGTTAAGTTTGATTATGTTATTTATATTTATCCATGTGAACCAAATTCAATATTATATTAGCTATTATTTAAATTATGATATTTATTTATTTACGCTATGATATATGTACAATCGAAAAAGCGGGAACTTTGATGTAAAAATTTTCTATTGGACACTCGGAATAGTAGAATTAAATTGGCTGTGATATATATGTGATCGAAGAATGGAACAATTTTATCCGACACGCATAAGGAGCTGAGAACATATGCATATATCAGGAAATACGTACATTACACCATGAAGACAGTTTAGAAGCGATTAAGAACATCCTACTGGCACATTGTGATAGAGTTGGGTGACGCCACGAACCAATTGGAAAAACAGGCTGGAGTGTACAACCACCAATTCTGCGTCACAAGGGGAGAGCTCCCGATATGGATGCGGAGTATCCTATTCCTAACTCAACCTGCATATTGATGTATTTAACTTTACCGAGCTGTAACAGTGAAACCTTCCGGAAGACTAAATGCTAAATAGTAAAGGAAAGGGTTTATATTTTTCATGTATCATAATTTCAATTCTGTTCAAATTTACCAATTTTTGTCGTTCTTGCAACAGTGGTCAATTTGGACGCCAAATTATATAAGCAACCATCAAATGCCAGATATTTTCAAACATGGAGAAACGAAATACATATGGCGGATACACGGGATTTTTATAACATGTAAGGAGAAGATACGTACGTGTTTTTATTAAAAACCCGAAGCGGAAATCGAACAATTAATGTTGAAAATACCAGTAACGCCAACTACACGTGAAATAGCTCCGGGACGCTGTTGGTGTAGACCCGAACCGGAAGTCCGCTATTAACGCTGAAAATATCAGCAGCGCCACCTTTACGTAAAACAGCACCAGGATGAATAGCAAAGACACCATTGTTAAGAGTGCTATGATTTGAAGAATTGATAGGAGTGCTTTTGCGCATTAAGATCTGTGAATAAATTGATATAATTGACTGTGCTTTTATCCTCAATCGTGTTATTATTTTGTGACTTTAATTTTTAAAACTGATACAATTGACTGTGCTATTACCTTCAATCGTGATATTGTGTTTTAATTTTAATTGTTTTATTATGGATATATTTATCTAAGTTAAGTTTGATTATGTTATTTATATTTATCCATGTGAACCAAATTCAATATTATATTAGGTATTATTTAAATTATGATATTTATTTATTTATTTACGCTATGATATACATATGTACAATCGAAAAAGCGGGAACTTTGAAGTAAAAATTTTCTATTGGACACTCGGAATAATAGAATTAAATTGGCTGTGATATATATGTGATCGAATGGAACAATTTTATCCGACACGCATAAGGAGCTGAGAACATATGCATATATCAGGAAATACGTACCTTACACTATGAAGACAGTTTAGAAGCCATTAAGAACATCCTAGTGGCACATTGTGATAGAGTTGGGTGACGCCACGAACCAATTGGAAAAACAGGTTGGAGTGTACAACCACCAATTCTGCGTCACAAGGGGAGAGCTCCTGATATGGATGCGGAGTATCCTATTCCTAACTCAACCTGCATATTGATGTATTTAACTTTACCGAGCTGTAACAGTAACACCTTCCAGAAGACTAAATGCTAAATAGTAAAGGAAAGGGTTTATATTTTTCATGTATCATAATTTCAATTCTGTTCAAATTTATCAATTTTTGTCGTTCTTGCAACAGTGGTCAATTTGGACGATAAATTATATAAGCAACCATCAGATGCCAGATATTTTCAAACATGGAGAAACGAAATACATATGGCGGATACACGGGATTTTTATAACATGTAAGGAGAAGATACGTACGTGTTTTTATTAAAAACCCGAAGCGGAAATCGAACAATTAATGTTGAAAATACCAGTAACGCCAACTACACGTGAAATAGCTCCAGGACGCTGTTAGTGAAGACCCGAACCGTAAGTGGCTATTAACGCTGAAACTTACCAGTAGCGCCACCTTTACGTAAAACAGCACCAGGATGAATAGCAAAGACACCATTGTTAAGAGTGCTATGATTTGAAAAATTAATAGGAGTGCTTTTGCGCATTAAATTAAGATCTGTGAATAAATTGATATAATTGACTGTGCTTTTATCCTCAATCGTGTTATTATTTTGTGACTTTAATTTTTCGAACTGATACAATTGACTGTGCTTTTACCTTCAATCGTGATATTGTGTTTTAATTTTAATTGTTTTATTATGTATATTTTTATCTAAGTTAAGTTTGATTATGTTATTTATATTTATCCATGTGAACCAAATTCAATATTATATTAGGTATTATTAAAATTATGATATTTGTTTATTTACGCTATGATACATGTACAATCGAAAAAGCGGGAACTATGATGTAAAAATTTTCTATTGGACACTCGGAATAGTTGAATTAAATTGACTGTGATATATATGTGATCGAAGAATGGAACAATTTTATCCGACACGCATAAGGAGCTGAGAACATATGCATATATCAGGAAATACGTACATTACACCATGAAGACAGTTTAGAAGCGATTAAGAACATCCTACTGGCACATTGTGATAGAGTTGGGTGACGCCACGAACCAATTGGAAAAACAGGCTGGGGTGTACAACCACACATTCTGCGTCACAAGGGGAGAGCTCCCGATATGGATGCGGAGTATCCTATTCCTAACTCAACCTGCATATTGATGTATTTAACTTTACCGAGCTGTAACAGTAACACCTTCCAGAAGACTAAATGCTAAATAGTAAAGGAAAGGGTTTATATTTTTCATGTATCATAATTTCAATTCTGTTCAAATTTATCAATTTTTGTCGTTCTTGCAACAGTGGTCAATTTGGACGCCAAATTATATAAGCAACCATCAGATGCGAGATATTTTCAAACATGGATAAACGAAATACATTTAGCGGATATACGGGACTTTTATAACATGTAAGGAGAAGATACGTACGTGTTTAACTATTAATGTTGAAAATACCAGTAACGCCAACTACACGTGAAATAGCTCCAGGACGCTGTTGGTGAAGACCCGAACCGAAAGTCCGCTATTAACGCTGAAAATATCAGCAGCGCCACCTTTACGTAAAACAGCACCAGGATGAATAGCAAAGACACCATTGTTAAGAGTGCTATGATTTGAAAATTTGATAGGAGTGCTTTTGCGCATTAAGATCTGTGAATAAATTGATATAATTGACTGTGCTTTTATCCTCAATCGTGTTATTATTTTGTGACTTTAATTTTTCGAACTGATACAATTGACTGTGCTTTTACCTTCAATCGTGATATTGTGTTTTAATTTTAATTGTTTTATTATGTATATTTTTATCTAAGTTAAGTTTGATTATGTTATTTATATTTATCCATGTGAACCAAATTCAATATTATATTAGGTATTATTAAAATTATGATATTTGTTTATTTACGCTATGATATATGTACAATCGAAAAAGCGGGAACTATGATGTAAAAATTTTCTATTGGACACTCGGAATAGTAGAATTAAATTGACTGTGATATATATGTGATCGAAGAATGGAACAATTTTATCCGACACGCATAAGGAGCTGAGAACATATGCATATATCAGGAAATACGTACATTACACCATGAAGACAGTTTAGAAGCGATTAAGAACATCCTACTGGCACATTGTGATAGAGTTGGGTGACGCCACGAACCAATTGGAAAAACAGGCTGGAGTGTACAACCACCAATTCTGCGTCACAAGGGGAGAGCTCCTGATATGGATGCGGAGTATCCTATTCCTAACTCAACCTGCATATTGATGTATTTAACTTTACCGAGCTGTAACAGTGAAACCTTCCAGAAGACTAAATGCTAAATAGTAAAGGAAAGGGTTTATATTTTTCATGTATATCATAATTTCAATTCTGTTCAAATTTACCAATTTTTGTCGTTCTTGCAACAGTGGTCAATTTGGACGCCAAATTATATAAGCAACCATCAAATGCCAGATATTTTCAAACATGGAGAAACGAAATACATATGGCGGATACACGGGATTTTTAAAACATGTAAGGAGAAGATACGTACGTAAATCGAACAATTAATGTTGATAATACCAGTAACGCCAACTACACGTGAAATAGCTCCAGGATGCTGTTAGTGAAGACCCGAACCGGAAGTGGCTATTAACGCTGAAAATACCAGTAGCGCCACCTTTACGTAAAACAGCACCAGGATGAATAGCAAAGACACCATTGTTAAGAGTGCTATGATTTGAAAAATTGATAGGAGTGCTTTTGCGCATTAAATTAAGATCTGTGAATAAATTGATATAATTGACTGTGCTTTTATCCTCAATCGTGTTATTATTTTGTGACTTTAATTTTTCGAACTGATACAATTGACTGTGCTTTTACCTTCAATCGTGATATTGTGTTTTAATTTTAATTGTTTTATTATGTATATTTTTATCTAAGTTCAGTTTGATTATGTTATTTATATTTATCCATGTGAACCAAATTCAATATTATATTAGGTATTATTAAAATTATGATATTTGTTTATTTACGCTATGATATATGTACAATCGAAAAAGCGGGAACTATGATGTAAAAATTTTCTATTGGACACCCGGAATAGTAGAATTAAATTGACTGTGATATATATGTGATCGAAGAATGGAACAATTTTATCCGACACGCATAAGGAGCTGAGAACATATGCATATATCAGGAAATACGTACATTACACCATGAAGACAGTTTAGAAGCGATTAAGAACATCCTACTGGCACATTGTGATAGAGTTGGGTGACGCCACGAACCAATTGGAAAAACAGGCTGGAGTGTACAACCACACATTCTGCGTCACAAGGGGAGAGCTCCCGATATGGATGCGGAGTATCCTATTCCTAACTCAACCTGCATATTGATGTATTTAACTTTACCGAGCTGTAACAGTGACACCTTCCAGAAGACTAAATGCTAAATAGTAAAGGAAAGGGTTTATATTTTTCATGTATCATAATTTCAATTCTGTTCAAATTTATCAATTTTTGTCGTTCTTGCAACATTGGTCAATTTGGACGCCAAATTATATAAGCAACCATCAGATGCGAGATATTTTCAAACATGGATAAACGAAATACATTTAGCGGATATACGGGACTTTTATAACATGTAAGGAGAAGATACGTACGTGTTAAACTATTAATGTTGGAAATACCAGTAACGCCAACTACACGTGAAATAGCTCCAGGACGCTGATGGTGAAGACCCGAACCGAAAGTCCGCTATTAACGCTGAAATTATCAGCAGCGCCACCTTTACGTAAAACAGCACCAGGATGAATAGCAAAGACACCATTGTTAAGAGTGCTATGATTTGAAAATTTGATTGGAGTGCTTTTGCGCATTAAGATCTGTGAATAAATTGATATAATTGACTGTGCTTTTATCCTCAATCGTGTTATTATTTTGTGACTTTAATTTATCGAACTGATACAATTGACTGTGCTTTTACCTTCAATCGTGATATTGTGTTTTAATTTTAATTGTTTTATTATGTATATTTTTATCTAAGTTAAGTTTGATTATGTTATTTATATTTATCCATGTGAACCAAATTCAATATTATATTAGCTATTATTTAAATTATGATATTTATTTATTTACGCTATGATATATGTACAATCGAAAAAGCGGGAACTTTGATGTAAAAATTTTCTATTGGACACTCGGAATAGTAGAATTAAATTGGCTGTGATATATATGTGATCGAAGAATGGAATAATTTTATCCGACACGCATAAGGAGCTGAGAACATATGCATATATCAGGAAATACGTACATTACACCATGAAGACAGTTTAGAAGCGATTAAGAACATCCTACTGGCACATTGTGATAGAGTTGGGTGACGCCACGAACCAATTGGAAAAACAGGCTGGAGTGTACAACCACCAATTCTGCGTCACAAGGGGAGAGCTCCCGATATGGATGCGGAGTATCCTATTCCTAACTCAACCTGCATATTGATGTATTTAACTTTACCGAGCTGTAACAGTGACACCTTCCGGAAGACTAAATGCTAAATAGTAAAGGAAACGGTTCATGTATCATAATTTCAATTCTGTTCAAATTTATTAATTTTTGTCGTTCTTGCAACAGTGGTCAATTTGGACGCCAAATTATATAAGCAACCATCAGATGCGAGATATTTTCAAACATGGATAAACGAAATACATTTAGCGGATATACGGGACTTTTATAACATGTAAGGAGAAGATACGTACGTGTTTAACTATTAATGTTGATAATACCAGTAACGCCAACTACACGTGAAATAGCTCCAGGACGCTGTTAGTGACGACCCGAACAGGTAGTGGCTATTAACGCTGAAAATACCAGTAGCGCCACCTTTACGTAAAACAGCACCAGGATGAATAGCAAAGGCACCATTGTTAAGAGTGCTATGATTTGAAAAATTGATAGGAGTGCTTTTGCGCATTAAATTAAGATCTGTGAATAAATTGATATAATTGACTGTGCTTTTATCCTCAATCGTGTTATTATTTTGTGACTTTAATTTTTCGAACTGATACAATTGACTGTGCTTTTACCTTCAATCGTGATATTGTGTTTTAATTTTAATTGTTTTATTATGTATATTTTTATCTAAGTTAAGTTTGATTATGTTATTTATATTTATCCATGTGAACCAAATTCAATATTATATTAGGTATTATTAAAATTATGATATTTGTTTATTTACGCTATGATATATGTACAATCGAAAAAGCGGGAACTATGATGTAAAAATTTTCTATTGGACACTCGGAATAGTAGAATTAAATTGACTGTGATATATATGTGATCGAAGAATGGAACAATTTTATCCGACACGCATAAGGAGCTGAGAACATATGCATATATCAGGAAATACGTACATTACACCATGAAGACAGTTTAGAAGCGATTAAGAACATCCTACTGGCACATTGTGATAGAGTTGGGTGACGCCACGAACCAATTGGAAAAACAGGCTGGAGTGTACAACCACACATTCTGCGTCACAAGGGGAGAGCTCCCGATATGGATGCGGAGTATCCTATTCCTAACTCAACCTGCATATTGATGTATTTAACTTTACCGAGCTGTAACAGTGAAACCTTCCGGAAGACTAAATGCTAAATAGTAAAGGAAAGGGTTTATATTTTTCATGTATCATAATTTCAATTCTGTTCAAATTTACCAATTTTTGTCGTTCTTGCAACAGTGGTCAATTTGGACGCCAAATTATATAAGCAACCATCAGATGCCAGATATTTTCAAACATGGAGAAACGAAATACATATGGCGGATACACGGGATTTTTATAACATGTAAGGAGAAGATACGTACGTGTTTTTAGTAAAAACCCGAAGTCGAACAATTAATGTTGATAATACCAGTAACGCCAACTACACGTGAAATAGCTCCAGGATGCTGTTAGTGAAGACCCGAACCGGAAGTGGCTATTAACGCTGAAAATACCAGTAGCGCCACCTTTACGTAAAACAGCACCAGGATGAATAGCAAAGACACCATTGTTAAGAGTGCTATGATTTGAAAAATTGATAGGAGTGCTTTTGCGCATTAAATTAAGATCTGTGAATAAATTGATATAATTGACTGTGCTTTTATCCTCAATCGTGTTATTATTTTGTGACTTTAATTTTTCGAACTGATACAATTGACTGTGCTTTTACCTTCAATCGTGATATTGTGTTTTAATTTTAATTGTTTTATTATGTATATTTTTATCTAAGTTCAGTTTGATTATGTTATTTATATTTATCCATGTGAACCAAATTCAATATTATATTAGGTATTATTAAAATTATGATATTTGTTTATTTACGCTATGATACATGTACAATCGAAAAAGCGGGAACTATGATGTAAAAATTTTCTATTGGACACTCGGAATAGTTGAATTAAATTGACTGTGATATATATATGATCGAAGAATGGAACAATTTTATCCGACACGCATAAGGAGCTGAGAACATATGCATATATCAGGAAATACGTACATTACACCATGAAGACAGTTTAGAAGCCATTAAGAACATCCTACTGGCACATTGTGATAGAGTTGGGTGACGCCACGAACCAATTGGAAAAACAGGCTGGAGTGTACAACCACACATTCTGCGTCACAAGGGGAGAGCTCCCGATATGGATGCGGAGTATCCTATTCCTAACTCAACCTGCATATTGATGTATTTAACTTTACCGAGCTGTAACAGTGACACCTTCCAGAAGACTAAATGCTAAATAGTAAAGGAAAGGGTTTATATTTTTCATGTATCATAATTTCAATTCTGTTCAAATTTATCAATTTTTGTCGTTCTTGCAACAGTGGTCAATTTGGACGCCAAATTATATAAGCAACCATCAGATGCGAGATATTTTCAAACATGGATAAACGAAATACATTTAGCGGATATACGGGACTTTTATAACATGTAAGGAGAAGATACGTACGTGTTTAACTATTAATGTTGAAAATACCAGTAACGCCAACTACACGTGAAATAGCTCCAGGACGCTGTTGGTGAAGACCCGAACCGAAAGTCCGCTATTAACGCTGAAAATATCAGCAGCGCCACCTTTACGTAAAACAGCACCAGGATGAATAGCAAAGACACCATTGTTAAGAGTGCTATGATTTGAAAAATTGATAGGAGTGCTTTTGCGCATTAAATTAAGATCTGTGAATAAATTGATATAATTGACTGTGCTTTTATCCTCAATCGTGTTATTATTTTGTGACTTTAATTTTTCGAACTGATACAATTGACTGTGCTTTTACCTTCAATCGTGATATTGTGTTTTAATTTTAATTGTTTTATTATGTATATTTTTATCTAAGTTAAGTTTGATTATGTTATTTATATTTATCCATGTGAACCAAATTCAATATTATATTAGCTATTATTTAAATTATGATATTTATTTATTTACGCTATGATATATGTACAATCGAAAAAGCGGGAACTTTGATGTAAAAATTTTCTATTGGACACTCGGAATAGTAGAATTAAATTGGCTGTGATATATATGTGATAGAAGAATGGAACAATTTTATCCGACACGCATAAGGAGCTGAGAACATATGCATATATCAGGAAATACGTACATTACACCATGAAGACAGTTTAGAAGCGATTAAGAACATCCTACTGGCACATTGTGATAGAGTTGGGTGACGCCACGAACCAATTGGAAAAACAGGCTGGAGTGTACAACCACCAATTCTGCGTCACAAGGGGAGAGCTCCCGATATGGATGCGGAGTATCCTATTCCTAACTCAACCTGCATATTGATGTATTTAACTTTACCGAGCTGTAACAGTGAAACCTTCCAGAAGACTAAATGCTAAATAGTAAAGGAAAGGGTTTATATTTTTCATGTATCATAATTTCAATTCTGTTCAAATTTACCAATTTTTGTCGTTCTTGCAACAGTGGTCAATTTGGACGCCAAATTATATAAGCAACCGTCAGATGCCAGATATTTTCAAACATGGAGAAACGAAATACATATGGCGGATACACGGGATTTTTAAAACATGTAAGGAGAAGTTACGTACGTAAATCGAACAATTAATGTTGATAATACCAGTAACGCCAACTACACGTGAAATAGCTCCAGGATGCTGTTAGTGAAGACCCGAACCGGAAGTGGCTATTAACGCTGAAAATACCAGCAGCGCCACCTTTACGTAAAACAGCACCAGGATGAATAGCAAAGACACCATTGTTAAGAGTGCTATGATTTGAAAAATTGATAGGAGTGCTTTTGCGCATTAAATTAAGATCTGTGAATAAATTGATATAATTGACTGTGCTTTTATCCTCAATCGTGTTATTATTTTGTGACTTTAATTTTTCGAACTGATACAATTGACTGTGCTTTTACCTTCAATCGTGATATTGTGTTTTAATTTTAATTGTTTTATTATGTATATTTTTATCTAAGTTCAGTTTGATTATGTTATTTATATTTATCCATGTGAACCAAATTCAATATTATATTAGGTATTATTTAAATTATGATATTTATTTATTTATTTACGCTATGATATACATATGTACAATCGAAAAAGCGGGAACTTTGAAGTAAAAATTTTCTATTGGACACTCGGAAGAGTAGAATTAAATTGGCTGTGATATATATGTGATCGAAGAATGGAACAATTTTATCCGACACGCATAAGGAGCTGAGAACATATGCATATATCAGGAAATACGTACATTACACCATGAAGACAGTTTAGAAGCCATTAAGAACATCCTACTGGCACATTGTGATAGAGTTGGGTGACGCCACGAACCAATTGGAAAAACAGGCTGGAGTGTACAACCACACATTCTGCGTCACAAGGGGAGAGCTCCCGATATGGATGCGGAGTATCCTATTCCTAACTCAACCTGCATATTGATGTATTTAACTTTACCGAGCTGTAACAGTGACACCTTCCAGAAGACTAAATGCTAAATAGTAAAGGAAAGGGTTTATATTTTTCATGTATCATAATTTCAATTCTGTTCAAATTTATCAATTTTTGTCGTTCTTGCAACAGTGGTCAATTTGGACGATAAATTATATAAGCAACCATCAGATGCGAGATATTTTCAAACATGGATAAACTAAATACATTTGGCGGATACACGGGATTTTTATAACATGTTAGGAGAAGATACGCACGTGCTTTTTGTAAACATCCGAAGCGGAAATCGAACAATTAATGTTGAAAATACCAGTTACGCCAACTACACGTGAAATAGCTCCAAGACGCTGATAGTTAAGACCCGAACCGGAAGTCGGCTTAATGCTGAAAATACCAGTAGCGCCACCTTCACGTAAAACAGCACCAGGATGAATAGCAAAGACACCATTGTTAAGAGTGCTATGATTTGAAGAATTGATAGGAGTGCTTTGCGCATTAAGATCTGTGAATAAATTTATATAATTGACTGTGCTTTTATCCTCATTCGTGTTATTATTTTGTGACTTTAATTTTTCGAACTGATACAATTGACTGTGCTTTTGCCTTCAATCGTGATATTGTGTTTTAATTTTAATTGTTTTATTATGTATATTTTTATCTAAGTTAAGTTTGATTATGTTATTTATATTTATCCATGTGAACCAAATTCAATATTATATTAGCTATTATTTAAATTATGATATTTATTTATTTACGCTATGATATATGTACAATCGAAAAAGCGGGAACTTTGATGTAAAAATTTTCTATTGGACACTCGGAATAGTAGAATTAAATTGGCTGTGATATATATGTGATCGAAGAATGGAACAATTTTATCCGACACGCATAAGGAGCTGAGAACATATGCATATATCAGGAAATACGTACATTACACCATGAAGACAGTTTAGAAGCGATTAAGAACATCCTACTGGCACATTGTGATAGAGTTGGGTGACGCCACGAACCAATTGGAAAAACAGGCTGGAGTGTACAACCACCAATTCTGCGTCACAAGGGGAGAGCTCCCGATATGGATGCGGAGTATCCTATTCCTAACTCAACCTGCATATTGATGTATTTAACTTTACCGAGCTGTAACAGTGAAACCTTCCGGAAGACTAAATGCTAAATAGTAAAGGAAAGGGTTTATATTTTTCATGTATCATAATTTCAATTCTGTTCAAATTTACCAATTTTTGTCGTTCTTGCAACAGTGGTCAATTTGGACGCCAAATTATATAAGCAACCATCAAATGCCAGATATTTTCAAACATGGAGAAACGAAATACATATGGCGGATACACGGGATTTTTATAACATGTAAGGAGAAGATACGTACGTGTTTTTATTAAAAACCCGAAGCGGAAATCGAACAATTAATGTTGAAAATACCAGTAACGCCAACTACACGTGAAATAGCTCCGGGACGCTGTTGGTGTAGACCCGAACCGGAAGTCCGCTATTAACGCTGAAAATATCAGCAGCGCCACCTTTACGTAAAACAGCACCAGGATGAATAGCAAAGACACCATTGTTAAGAGTGCTATGATTTGAAGAATTGATAGGAGTGCTTTTGCGCATTAAGATCTGTGAATAAATTGATATAATTGACTGTGCTTTTATCCTCAATCGTGTTATTATTTTGTGACTTTAATTTTTAAAACTGATACAATTGACTGTGCTATTACCTTCAATCGTGATATTGTGTTTTAATTTTAATTGTTTTATTATGGATATATTTATCTAAGTTAAGTTTGATTATGTTATTTATATTTATCCATGTGAACCAAATTCAATATTATATTAGGTATTATTTAAATTATGATATTTATTTATTTATTTACGCTATGATATACATATGTACAATCGAAAAAGCGGGAACTTTGAAGTAAAAATTTTCTATTGGACACTCGGAATAATAGAATTAAATTGGCTGTGATATATATATGATCGAATGGAACAATTTTATCCGACACGCATAAGGAGCTGAGAACATATGCATATATCAGGAAATACGTACCTTACACTATGAAGACAGTTTAGAAGCCATTAAGAACATCCTACTGGCACATTGTGATAGAGTTGGGTGACGCCACGAACCAATTGGAAAAACAGGCTGGAGTGTACAACCACCAATTCTGCGTCACAAGGGGAGAGCTCCCGATATGGATGCGGAGTATCCTATTCCTAACTCAACCTGCATATTGATGTATTTAACTTTACCGAGCTGTAACAGTGAAACCTTCCGGAAGACTAAATGCTAAATAGTAAAGGAAAGGGTTTATATTTTTCATGTATCATAATTTCAATTCTGTTCAAATTTATCAATTTTTGTCGTTCTTGCAACAGTGGTCAATTTGGACGATAAATTATATAAGCAACCATCAGATGCCAGATATTTTCAAACATGGAGAAACGAAATACATATGGCGGATACACGGGATTTTTATAACATGTAAGGAGAAGATACGTACGTGTTTTTATTAAAAACCCGAAGCGGAAATCGAACAATTAATGTTGAAAATACCAGTAACGCCAACTACACGTGAAATAGCTCCAGGACGCTGTTAGTGAAGACCCGAACCGTAAGTGGCTATTAACGCTGAAACTTACCAGTAGCGCCACCTTTACGTAAAACAGCACCAGGATGAATAGCAAAGACACCATTGTTAAGAGTGCTATGATTTGAAAAATTGATAGGAGTGCTTTTGCGCATTAAATTAAGATCTGTGAATAAATTGATATAATTGACTGTGCTTTTATCCTCAATCGTGTTATTATTTTGTGACTTTAATTTTTCGAACTGATACAATTGACTGTGCTTTTACCTTCAATCGTGATATTGTGTTTTAATTTTAATTGTTTTATTATGAATATTTTTATCTAAGTTAAGTTTGATTATGTTATTTATATTTATCCATGTGAACCAAATTCAATATTATATTAGCTATTATTTAAATTATGATATTTATTTATTTACGCTATGATATATGTACAATCGAAAAAGCGGGAACTTTGATGTAAAAATTTTCTATTGGACACTCGGAATAGTAGAATTAAATTGGCTGTGATATATATGTGATAGAAGAATGGAACAATTTTATCCGACACGCATAAGGAGCTGAGAACATATGCATATATCAGGAAATACGTACCTTACACTATGAAGACAGTTTAGAAGCCATTAAGAACATCCTACTGGCACATTGTGATAGAGTTGGGTGACGCCACGAACCAATTGGAAAAACAGGTTGGAGTGTACAACCACCAATTCTGTGTGACAAGGGGAGAGCTCCTGATATGGATGCGGAGTATCCTATTCCTAACTCAACCTGCATATTGATGTATTTAACTTTACCGAGCTGTAACAGTGACACCTTCCAGAAGACTAAATGCTAAATAGTAAAGGAAAGGGTTTATATTTTTCATGTATCATAATTTCAATTCTGTTCAAATTTATCAATTTTTGTCGTTCTTGCAACAGTGGTCAATTTGGACGATAAATTATATAAGCAACCATCAGATGCGAGATATTTTCAAACATGGATAAACTAAATACATTTGGCGGATACACGGGATTTTTATAACATGTTAGGAGAAGATACGCACGTGCTTTTTGTAAACATCCGAAGCGGAAATCGAACAATTAATGTTGATAATACCAGTTACGCCAACTACACGTGAAATAGCTCCAAGACGCTGATAGTTAAGACCCGAACCGGAAGTCGGCTTAATGCTGAAAATACCAGTAGCGCCACCTTCACGTAAAACAGCACCAGGATGAATAGCAAAGACACCATTGTTAAGAGTGCTATGATTTGAAGAATTGATAGGAGTGCTTTGCGCATTAAGATCTGTGAATAAATTGATATAATTGACTGTGCTTTTATCCTCATTCGTGTTATTATTTTGTGACTTTAATTTTTCGAACTGATACAATTGACTGTGCTTTTGCCTTCAATCGTGATATTGTGTTTTAATTTTAATTGTTTTATTATGTATATTTTTATCTAAGTTAAGTTTGATTATGTTATTTATATTTATCCATGTGAACCAAATTCAATATTATATTAGCTATTATTTAAATTATGATATTTATTTATTTACGCTATGATATATGTACAATCGAAAAAGCGGGAACTTTGATGTAAAAATTTTCTATTGGACACTCGGAATAGTAGAATTAAATTGGCTGTGATATATATGTGATCGAAGAATGGAACAATTTTATCCGACACGCATAAGGAGCTGAGAACATATGCATATATCAGGAAATACGTACATTACACCATGAAGACAGTTTAGAAGCGATTAAGAACATCCTACTGGCACATTGTGATAGAGTTGGGTGACGCCACGAACCAATTGGAAAAACAGGCTGGAGTGTACAACCACCAATTCTGCGTCACAAGGGGAGAGCTCCCGATATGGATGCGGAGTATCCTATTCCTAACTCAACCTGCATATTGATGTATTTAACTTTACCGAGCTGTAACAGTGAAACCTTCCGGAAGACTAAATTGCTAAATAGTAAAGGAAAGGGTTTATATTTTTCATGTATCATAATTTCAATTCTGTTCAAATTTACCAATTTTTGTCGTTCTTGCAACAGTGGTCAATTTGGACGCCAAATTATATAAGCAACCATCAAATGCGAGATATTTTCAAACATGGAGAAACGAAATACATATGGCGGATACACGGGATTTTTATAACATGTAAGGAGAAGATACGTACGTGTTTTTATTAAAAACCCGAAGCGGAAATCGAACAATTAATGTTGAAAATACCAGTAACGCCAACTACACGTGAAATAGCTCCAGGACGCTGTTGGTGTAGACCCGACCCGGAAGTCCGCTATTAACGCTGAAAATATCAGCAGCGCCACCTTTACGTAAAACAGCACCAGGATGAATAGCAAAGACACCATTGTTAAGAGTGCTATCATTTGAAGAATTGATAGGAGTGCTTTTGCGCATTAAATTAAGATCTGTGAATAAATTGATATAATTGACTGTGCTTTTATCCTCAATCGTGTTATTATTTTGTGACTTTAATTTTTCGAACTGATACAATTGACTGTGCTTTTACTTTCAATCGTGATATTGTGTTTTAATTTTAATTGTTTTATTATGTATATTTTTATCTAAGTTAAGTTTGATTATGTTATTTATATTTATCCATGTGAACCAAATTCAATATTATATTAGGTATTATTAAAATTATGATATTTGTTTATTTACGCTATGATATATGTACAATCGAAAAAGCGGGAACTATGATGTAAAAATTCTCCATTGGACACTCGGAATAGTAGAATTAAATTGACTGTGATATATATGTGATCGAAGAATGGAACAATTTTATCCGACACGCATAAGGAGCTGAGAACATATGCATATATCAGGAAATACGTACCTTACACCATGAAGACAGTTTAGAAGCCATTAAGAACATCCTACTGGCACATTGTGATAGAGTTGGGTGACGCCACGAACCAATTGGAAAAACAGGTTGGAGTGTACAACCACCAATTCTGCGTCACAAGGGGAGAGCTCCTGATATGGATGCGGAGTATCCTATTCCTAACTCAACCTGCATATTGATGTATTTAACTTTACCGAGCTGTAACAGTGACACCTTCCAGAAGACTAAATGCTAAATAGTAAAGGAAAGGGTTTATATTTTTCATGTATCATAATTTCAATTCTGTTAAAATTTATCAATTTTTGTCGTTCTTGCAACAGTGGTCAATTTGGACGCCAAATTATATAAGCAACTATCAGATGCGAGATATTTTCAAACATGGATAAACGAAATACATTTGGCGGATACACGGGATTTTTATAACATGTAAGGAGAAGATACGTACGTGTTTTTATTAAAAACCCGAAGCGGAAATCGAACAATTAATGTTGATAATACCAGTAACGCCAGCTACACGTGAAATAGCTCCAGGACGCTGTTAGAGAAGACCCGAACCGGAAGTGGCTATTAACGCTGAAATTACCAGTAGCGCCACCTTTACGTAAAACAGCACCAGGATGAATAGCAAAGACACCATTGTTAAGAGTGCTATGATTTGAAAAATTGATAGGAGTGCTTTTGCGCATTAAATTAAGATCTGTGAATAAATTGATATAATTGACTGTGCTTTTATCCTCAATCGTGTTATTATTTTGTGACTTTAATTTTTCGAACTGATACAATTGACTGTGCTTTTACTTTCAATCGTGATATTGTGTTTTAATTTTAATTGTTTTATTATGTATATTTTTATCTAAGTTAAGTTTGATTATGTTATTTATATTTATCCATGTGAACCAAATTCAATATTATATTAGGTATTATTAAAATTATGATATTTGTTTATTTACGCTATGATATATGTACAATCGAAAAAGCGGGAACTATGATGTAAAAATTCTCCATTGGACACTCGGAATAGTAGAATTAAATTGACTGTGATATATATGTGATCGAAGAATGGAACAATTTTATCCGACACGCATAAGGAGCTGAGAACATATGCATATATCAGGAAATACGTACATTACACCATGAAGACAGTTTAGAAGCGATTAAGAACATTCTACTGGCACATTGTGATAGAGTTGGGTGACGCCACGAACCAATTGGAAAAACAGGCTGGAGTGTACAACCACCAATTCTGCGTCACAAGGGGAGAGCTCCTGATATGGATGCGGAGTATCCTATTCCTAACTCAACCTGTATATTGATGTATTTAACTTTACCGAGCTGTAACAGTGACACCTTCCAGAAGACTAAATGCTAAATAGTAAAGGAAAGGGTTTATATTTTTCATGTATCATAATTTCAATTCTGTTCAAATTTATCAATTTTTGTTGTTCTTGCAACAGTGGTCAATTTGGACGCCAAATTATATAAGCAACCATCAGATGCGAGATATTTTCAAACATGGTGAAACGAAATACATTTGGCGGATACACGGGATTTTTATAACATGTAAGGAGAAGATACGTACGTGTTTTTAGTAAAAACCCCGAACAATTAATGTTGATAATACCAGTAACGCCAACTACACGTGAAATAGCTCCAGGACGCTGTTATTGAAGACCCGAACCGGAAGTGGCTATTAACGCTGAAAATCCAGTAGCGCCACCTTTACGTAAAACAGCACCAGGATTAATAGCAAAGACACCATTGTTAAGAGTGCTATGATTTGAAAAATTGATAGGAGTGCTTTTGCGCATTAAATTAAGATCTGTGAATAAATTGATATAATTGACTGTGCTTTTATCCTCAATCGTGTTATTATTTTGTGACTTTAATTTTTCGAACTGATACAATTGACTGTGCTTTTACCTTCAATCGTGATATTGTGTTTTAATTTTAATTGTTTTATTATGTATATTTTTATCTAAGTTAAGTTTGATTATGTTATTTATATTTATCCATGTGAACCAAATTCAATATTATATTAGGTATTATTTAAATTATGATATTTATTTATTTATTTACGCTATGATATACATATGTACAATCGAAAAAGCGGGAACTTTGAAGTAAAAATTTTCTATTGGACACTCGGAATAATAGAATTAGATTGGCTGTGATATATATGTGATCGAATGGAACAATTTTATCCGACACGCATAAGGAGCTGAGAACATATGCATATATCAGGAAATACGTACCTTACACCATGAAGACAGTTTAGAAGCGATTAAGAACATCCTACTGGCACATTGTGATAGAGTTGGGTGACGCCACGAACCAATTGGAAAAACAGGCTGGAGTGTACAACCACACATTCTGCGTCACAAGGGGAGAGCTCCCGATATGGATGCGGAGTATTCTATTCCTAACTCAACCTGCATATTGATGTATTTAACTTTACCGAGCTGTAACAGTGACACCTTCCAGAAGACTAAATGCTAAATAGTAAAGGAAAGGGTTTATATTTTTCATGTATCATAATTTCAATTCTGTTCAAATTTATCAATTTTTGTCGTTCTTGCAACAGTGGTCAATTTGGACGATAAATTATATAAGCAACCACCAGATGCGAGATATTTTCAAACATGGATAAACTAAATACATTTGGCGGATACACGGGACTTTTATAACATGTTAGGAGAAGATACGCACGTGCTTTTTGTAAACATCCGAAGCGGAAATCGAACAATTAATGTTGAAAATACCAGTAACGCCAACTACACGTGAAATAGCTCCAGGACGCTGTTGGTATAGACCCGACCCGGAAGTCCGCTATTAACGCTGAAAATATCAGCAGCGCCACCTTTACGTAAAACAGCACCAGGATGAATAGCAAAGACACCATTGTTAAGAGTGCTATCATTTGAAGAATTGATAGGAGTGCTTTTGCGCATTAAATTAAGATCTGTGAATAAATTGATATAATTGACTGTGCTTTTATCCTCATTCGTGTTATTATTTTGTGACTTTAATTTTTCGAACTGATACAATTGACTGTGCTTTTACTTTCAATCGTGATATTGTGTTTTAATTTTAATTGTTTTATTATGTATATTTTTATCTAACTTAAGTTTGATTATGTTATTTATATTTATCCATGTGAACCAAATTCAATATTATATTAGCTATTATTAAAATTATGATATTTGTTTATTTACGCTATGATATATGTACAATCGAAAAAGCGGGAACTATGATGTAAAAATTCTCCATTGGACACTCGGAATAGTAGAATTAAATTGACTGTGATATATATGTGATCGAAGAATGGAACAATTTTATCCGACACGCATAAGGAGCTGAGAACATATGCATATATCAGGAAATACGTACCTTACACCATGAAGACAGTTTAGAAGCCATTAAGAACATCCTACTGGCACATTGTGATAGAGTTGGGTGACGCCACGAACCAATTGGAAAAACAGGTTGGAGTGTACAACCACCAATTCTGCGTCACAAGGGGAGAGCTCCTGATATGGATGCGGAGTATCCTATTCCTAACTCAACCTGCATATTGATGTATTTAACTTTACCGAGCTGTAACAGTGACACCTTCCAGAAGACTAAATGCTAAATAGTAAAGGAAAGGGTTTATATTTTTCATGTATCATAATTTCAATTCTGTTAAAATTTATCAATTTTTGTCGTTCTTGCAACAGTGGTCAATTTGGACGCCAAATTATATAAGCAACTATCAGATGCGAGATATTTTCAAACATGGATAAACGAAATACATTTGGCGGATACACGGGATTTTTATAACATGTAAGGAGAAGATACGTACGTGTTTTTATTAAAAACCCGAAGCGGAAATCGAACAATTAATGTTGATAATACCAGTAACGCCAGCTACACGTGAAATAGCTCCAGGACGCTGTTAGAGAAGACCCGAACCGGAAGTGGCTATTAACGCTGAAAATCCAGTAGCGCCACCTTTACGTAAAACAGCACCAGGATGAATAGCAAAGACACCATTGTTAAGAGTGCTATGATTTGAAAAATTGATAGGAGTGCTTTTGCGCATTAAATTAAGATCTGTGAATAAATTGATATAATTGACTGTGCTTTTATCCTCAATCGTGTTATTATTTTGTGACTTTAATTTTTCGAACTGATACAATTGACTGTGCTTTTACTTTCAATCGTGATATTGTGTTTTAATTTTAATTGTTTTATTATGTATATTTTTATCTAAGTTAAGTTTGATTATGTTATTTATATTTATCCATGTGAACCAAATTCAATATTATATTAGGTATTATTAAAATTATGATATTTGTTTATTTACGCTATGATATATGTACAATCGAAAAAGCGGGAACTATGATGTAAAAATTCTCCATTGGACACTCGGAATAGTAGAATTAAATTGACTGTGATATATATGTGATCGAAGAATGGAACAATTTTATCCGACACGCATAAGGAGCTGAGAACATATGCATATATCAGGAAATACGTACATTACACCATGAAGACAGTTTAGAAGCGATTAAGAACATTCTACTGGCACATTGTGATAGAGTTGGGTGACGCCACGAACCAATTGGAAAAACAGGCTGGAGTGTACAACCACCAATTCTGCGTCACAAGGGGAGAGCTCCTGATATGGATGCGGAGTATCCTATTCCTAACTCAACCTGTATATTGATGTATTTAACTTTACCGAGCTGTAACAGTGACACCTTCCAGAAGACTAAATGCTAAATAGTAAAGGAAAGGGTTTATATTTTTCATGTATCATAATTTCAATTCTGTTCAAATTTATCAATTTTTGTTGTTCTTGCAACAGTGGTCAATTTGGACGCCAAATTATATAAGCAACCATCAGATGCGAGATATTTTCAAACATGGTGAAACGAAATACATTTGGCGGATACACGGGATTTTTATAACATGTAAGGAGAAGATACGTACGTGTTTTTAGTAAAAACCCCGAACAATTAATGTTGATAATACCAGTAACGCCAACTACACGTGAAATAGCTCCAGGACGCTGTTATTGAAGACCCGAACCGGAAGTGGCTATTAACGCTGAAAATCCAGTAGCGCCACCTTTACGTAAAACAGCACCAGGATTAATAGCAAAGACACCATTGTTAAGAGTGCTATGATTTGAAAAATTGATAGGAGTGCTTTTGCGCATTAAATTAAGATCTGTGAATAAATTGATATAATTGACTGTGCTTTTATCCTCAATCGTGTTATTATTTTGTGACTTTAATTTTTCGAACTGATACAATTGACTGTGCTTTTACCTTCAATCGTGATATTGTGTTTTAATTTTAATTGTTTTATTATGTATATTTTTATCTAAGTTAAGTTTGATTATGTTATTTATATTTATCCATGTGAACCAAATTCAATATTATATTAGGTATTATTTAAATTATGATATTTATTTATTTATTTACGCTATGATATACATATGTACAATCGAAAAAGCGGGAACTTTGAAGTAAAAATTTTCTATTGGACACTCGGAATAATAGAATTAGATTGGCTGTGATATATATGTGATCGAATGGAACAATTTTATCCGACACGCATAAGGAGCTGAGAACATATGCATATATCAGGAAATACGTACCTTACACCATGAAGACAGTTTAGAAGCGATTAAGAACATCCTACTGGCACATTGTGATAGAGTTGGGTGACGCCACGAACCAATTGGAAAAACAGGCTGGAGTGTACAACCACACATTCTGCGTCACAAGGGGAGAGCTCCCGATATGGATGCGGAGTATTCTATTCCTAACTCAACCTGCATATTGATGTATTTAACTTTACCGAGCTGTAACAGTGACACCTTCCAGAAGACTAAATGCTAAATAGTAAAGGAAAGGGTTTATATTTTTCATGTATCATAATTTCAATTCTGTTCAAATTTATCAATTTTTGTCGTTCTTGCAACAGTGGTCAATTTGGACGATAAATTATATAAGCAACCATCAGATGCGAGATATTTTCAAACATGGATAAACTAAATACATTTGGCGGATACACGGGACTTTTATAACATGTTAGGAGAAGATACGCACGTGCTTTTTGTAAACATCCGAAGCGGAAATCGAACAATTAATGTTGAAAATACCAGTAACGCCAACTACACGTGAAATAGCTCCAGGACGCTGTTGGTGTAGACCCGACCCGGAAGTCCGCTATTAACGCTGAAAATATCAGCAGCGCCACCTTTACGTAAAACAGCACCAGGATGAATAGCAAAGACACCATTGTTAAGAGTGCTATCATTTGAAGAATTGATAGGAGTGCTTTTGCGCATTAAATTAAGATCTGTGAATAAATTGATATAATTGACTGTGCTTTTATCCTCATTCGTGTTATTATTTTGTGACTTTAATTTTTCGAACTGATACAATTGACTGTGCTTTTACTTTCAATCGTGATATTGTGTTTTAATTTTAATTGTTTTATTATGTATATTTTTATCTAAGTTAAGTTTGATTATGTTATTTATATTTATCCATGTGAACCAAATTCAATATTATATTAGCTATTATTAAAATTATGATATTTGTTTATTTACGCTATGATATATGTACAATCGAAAAAGCGGGAACTATGATGTAAAAATTCTCCATTGGACACTCGGAATAGTAGAATTAAATTGACTGTGATATATATGTGATCGAAGAATGGAACAATTTTATCCGACACGCATAAGGAGCTGAGAACATATGCATATATCAGGAAATACGTACCTTACACCATGAAGACAGTTTAGAAGCCATTAAGAACATCCTACTGGCACATTGTGATAGAGTTGGGTGACGCCACGAACCAATTGGAAAAACAGGTTGGAGTGTACAACCACCAATTCTGCGTCACAAGGGGAGAGCTCCTGATATGGATGCGGAGTATCCTATTCCTAACTCAACCTGCATATTGATGTATTTAACTTTACCGAGCTGTAACAGTGACACCTTCCAGAAGACTAAATGCTAAATAGTAAAGGAAAGGGTTTATATTTTTCATGTATCATAATTTCAATTCTGTTAAAATTTATCAATTTTTGTCGTTCTTGCAACAGTGGTCAATTTGGACGCCAAATTATATAAGCAACTATCAGATGCGAGATATTTTCAAACATGGATAAACGAAATACATTTGGCGGATACACGGGATTTTTATAACATGTAAGGAGAAGATACGTACGTGTTTTTATTAAAAACCCGAAGCGGAAATCGAACAATTAATGTTGATAATACCAGTAACGCCAGCTACACGTGAAATAGCTCCAGGACGCTGTTAGAGAAGACCCGAACCGGAAGTGGCTATTAACGCTGAAATTACCAGTAGCGCCACCTTTACGTAAAACAGCACCAGGATGAATAGCAAAGACACCATTGTTAAGAGTGCTATGATTTGAAAAATTGATAGGAGTGCTTTTGCGCATTAAATTAAGATCTGTGAATAAATTGATATAATTGACTGTGCTTTTATCCTCAATCGTGTTATTATTTTGTGACTTTAATTTTTCGAACTGATACAATTGACTGTGCTTTTACCTTCAATCGTGATATTGTGTTTTAATTTTAATTGTTTTATTATGTATATTTTTATCTAAGTTAAGTTTGATTATGTTATTTATATTTATCCATGTGAACCAAATTCAATATTATATTAGGTATTATTTAAATTATGATATTTATTTATTTATTTACGCTATGATATACATATGTACAATCGAAAAAGCGGGAACTTTGAAGTAAAAATTTTCTATTGGACACTCGGAATAATAGAATTAGATTGGCTGTGATATATATGTGATCGAATGGAACAATTTTATCCGACACGCATAAGGAGCTGAGAACATATGCATATATCAGGAAATACGTACCTTACACCATGAAGACAGTTTAGAAGCGATTAAGAACATCCTACTGGCACATTGTGATAGAGTTGGGTGACGCCACGAACCAATTGGAAAAACAGGCTGGAGTGTACAACCACACATTCTGCGTCACAAGGGGAGAGCTCCCGATATGGATGCGGAGTATTCTATTCCTAACTCAACCTGCATATTGATGTATTTAACTTTACCGAGCTGTAACAGTGACACCTTCCAGAAGACTAAATGCTAAATAGTAAAGGAAAGGGTTTATATTTTTCATGTATCATAATTTCAATTCTGTTCAAATTTATCAATTTTTGTCGTTCTTGCAACAGTGGTCAATTTGGACGATAAATTATATAAGCAACCATCAGATGCGAGATATTTTCAAACATGGATAAACTAAATACATTTGGCGGATACACGGGACTTTTATAACATGTTAGGAGAAGATACGCACGTGCTTTTTGTAAACATCCGAAGCGGAAATCGAACAATTAATGTTGATAATACCAGTTACGCCAACTACACGTGAAATAGCTCCAAGACGCTGATAGTTAAGACCCGAACCGGAAGTCGGCTTAATGCTGAAAATACCAGTAGCGCCACCTTCACGTAAAACAGCACCAGGATGAATAGCAAAGACACCATTGTTAAGAATGCTATGATTTGAAGAATTGATAGGAGTGCTTTGCGCATTAAGATCTGTGAATAAATTGATATAATAGACTGTGCTTTTATCCTCATTCGTGTTATTATTTTGTGACTTTAATTTTTCGAACTGATACAATTGACTGTGCTTTTGCCTTCAATCGTGATATTGTGTTTTAATTTTAATTGTTTTATTATGTATATTTTTATCTAAGTTAAGTTTGATTATGTTATTTATATTTATCCATGTGAACCAAATTCAATATTATATTAGCTATTATTTAAATTATGATATTTATTTATTTACGCTATGATATATGTACAATCGAAAAAGCGGGAACTTCGATGTAAAAATTTTCTATTGGACACTCGGAATAGTAGAATTAAATTGGCTGTGATATATATGTGATCGAAGAATGGAACAATTTTATCCGACACGCATAAAGAGCTGAGAACATATGCATATATCAGGAAATACGTACATTACACCATGAAGACAGTTTAGAAGCGATTAAGAACATCCTACTGGCACATTGTGATAGAGTTGGGTGACGCCACGAACCAATTGGAAAAACAGGCTGGAGTGTACAACCACCAATTCTGCGTCACAAGGGGAGAGCTCCCGATATGGATGCGGAGTATCCTATTCCTAACTCAACCTGCATATTGATGTATTTAACTTTACCGAGCTGTAACAGTGAAACCTTCCGGAAGACTAAATGCTAAATAGTAAAGGAAAGGGTTTATATTTTTCATGTATATCATAATTTCAATTCTGTTCAAATTTACCAATTTTTGTCGTTCTTGCAACAGTGGTCAATTTGGACGCCAAATTATATAAGCAACCATCAAATGCCAGATATTTTCAAACATGGAGAAACGAAATACATATGGCGGATACACGGGATTTTTATAACATGTAAGGAGAAGATACGTACGTGTTTTTATTAAAAACCCGAAGCGGAAATCGAACAATTAATGTTGAAAATACCAGTAACGCCAACTACACGTGAAATAGCTCCAGGACGCTGTTGGTGTAGACCCGAACCGGAAGTCCGTTATTAACGCTGAAAATATCAGCAGCGCCACCTTTACGTAAAACAGCACCAAGATGAATAGCAAAGACACCATTGTTAAGAGTGCTATGATTTGAAGAATTGATAGGAGTGCTTTTGCGCATTAAGATCTGTGAATAAATTGATATAATTGACTGTGCTTTTATCCTCAATCGTGTTATTATTTTGTGACTTTAATTTCTAAAACTGATACAATTGACTGTGCTATTACCTTCAATCGTGATATTGTGTTTTAATTTTAATTGTTTTATTATGGATATATTTATCTAAGTTAAGTTTGATTATGTTATTTATATTTATCCATGTGAACCAAATTCAATATTATATTAGGTATTATTTAAATTATGATATTTATTTATTTATTTACGCTATGATATACATATGTACAATCGAAAAAGCGGGAACTTTGAAGTAAAAATTTTCTATTGGACACTCGGAATAATAGAATTAAATTGGCTGTGATATATATGTGATCGAATGGAACAATTTTATCCGACACGCATAAGGAGCTGAGAACATATGCATATATCAGGAAATACGTACCTTACACTATGAAGACAGTTTAGAAGCGATTAAGAACATCCTACTGGCACATTGTGATAGAGTTGGGTGACGCCACGAACCAATTGGAAAAACAGGCTGGAGTGTACAACCACCAATTCTGCGTCACAAGGGGAGAGCTCCTGATATGGATGCGGAGTATCCTATTCCTAACTCAACCTGCATATTGATGTATTTAACTTTACCGAGCTGTAACAGTGACACCTTCCAGAAGACTAAATGCTAAATAGTAAAGGAAAGGGTTTATATTTTTCATGTATCATAATTTCAATTCTGTTCAAATTTATCAATTTTTGTTGTTCTTGCAACAGTGGTCAATTTGGACGCCAAATTATATAAGCAACCATCAGATGCGAGATATTTTCAAACATGGTGAAACGAAATACATATGGCGGATACACGGGATTTTATAACATGTAAGGAGAAGATACGTACGTGTTTTTAGTAAAAACCCCGAACAATTAATGTTGATAATACCAGTAACGCCAACTACACGTTAAATAGCTCCAGGACGCTGTTATTGAAGACCCGAACCGGAAGTGGCTATTAACGCTGAAAATCCAGTAGCGCCACCTTTACGTAAAACAGCACCAGGATGAATAGCAAAGACACCATTGTTAAGAGTGCTATGATTTGAAAAATTGATAGGAGTGCTTTTGCGCATTAAATTAAGATCTGTGAATAAATTGATATAATTGACTGTGCTTTTATCCTCAATCGTGTTATTATTTTGTGACTTTAATTTTTCGAACTGATACAATTGACTGTGCTTTTACCTTCAATCGTGATATTGTGTTTTAATTTTAATTGTTTTATTATGTATATTTTTATCTAAGTTAAGTTTGATTATGTTATTTATATTTATCCATGTGAACCAAATTCAATATTATATTAGGTATTATTAAAATTATGATATTTGTTTATTTACGCTATGATATATGTACAATCGAAAAAGCGGGAACTATGATGTAAAAATTTTCTATTGGACACTCGGAATAGTAGAATTAAATTGACTGTGATATATATGTGATCGAAGAATGGAACAATTTTATCCGACACGCATAAGGAGCTGAGAACATATGCATATATCAGGAAATACGTACATTACATTATGAAGACAGTTTAGAAGCGATTAAGAACATTCTACTGGCACATTGTGATAGAGTTGGGTGACGCCACGAACCAATTGGAAAAACAGGCTGGAGTGTACAACCACCAATTCTGCGTCACAAGGGGAGAGCTCCCGATATGGATGCGGAGTATCCTATTCCTAACTCAACCTGTATATTGATGTATTTAACTTTACCGAGCTGTAACAGTGACACCTTCCAGAAGACTAAATGCTAAATAGTAAAGGAAAGGGTTTATATTTTTCATGTATCATAATTTCAATTCTGTTCAAATTTATCAATTTTTGTTGTTCTTGCAACAGTGGTCAATTTGGACGCCAAATTATATAAGCAACCATCAGATGCGAGATATTTTCAAACATGGTGAAACGAAATACATTTGGCGGATACACGGGATTTTTATAACATGTAAGGAGAAGATACGTACGTGTTTTTAGTAAAAACCCCGAACAATTAATGTTGATAATACCAGTAACGCCAACTACACGTGAAATAACTCCAGGACGCTGTTAGTGAAGACCCGAACCGGAAGTGGCTATTAACGCTGAAAATCCAGTAGCGCCACCTTTACGTAAAACAGCACCAGGATTAATAGCAAAGACACCATTGTTAAGAGTGCTATGATTTGAAAAATTGATAGGAGTGCTTTTGCGCATTAAATTAAGATCTGTGAATAAATTGATATAATTGACTGTGCTTTTATCCTCAATCGTGTTATTATTTTGTGACTTTAATTTTTCGAACTGATACAATTGACTGTGCTTTTACCTTCAATCGTGATATTGTGTTTTAATTTTAATTGTTTTATTATGTATATTTTTATCTAAGTTAAGTTTGATTATGTTATTTATATTTATCCATGTGAACCAAATTCAATATTATATTAGGTATTATTTAAATTATGATATTTATTTATTTATTTACGCTATGATATACATATGTACAATCGAAAAAGCGGGAACTTTGAAGTAAAAATTTTCTATTGGACACTCGGAATAATAGAATTAGATTGGCTGTGATATATATGTGATCGAATGGAACAATTTTATCCGACACGCATAAGGAGCTGAGAACATATGCATATATCAGGAAATACGTACCTTACACCATGAAGACAGTTTAGAAGCGATTAAGAACATCCTACTGGCACATTGTGATAGAGTTGGGTGACGCCACGAACCAATTGGAAAAACAGGCTGGAGTGTACAACCACACATTCTGCGTCACAAGGGGAGAGCTCCCGATATGGATGCGGAGTATCCTATTCCTAACTCAACCTGCATATTGATGTATTTAACTTTACCGAGCTGTAACAGTGACACCTTCCAGAAGACTAAATGCTAAATAGTAAAGGAAAGGGTTTATATTTTTCATGTATCATAATTTCAATTCTGTTCAAATTTATCAATTTTTGTCGTTCTTGCAACAGTGGTCAATTTGGACGATAAATTATATAAGCAACCATCAGATGCGAGATATTTTCAAACATGGATAAACTAAATACATTTGGCGGATACACGGGACTTTTATAACATGTTAGGAGAAGATACGCACGTGCTTTTTGTAAACATCCGAAGCGGAAATCGAACAATTAATGTTGATAATACCAGTTACGCCAACTACACGTGAAATAGCTCCAAGACGCTGATAGTTAAGACCCGACCCGGAAGTGGCTTAATGCTGAAAATACCAGTAGCGCCACCTTCACGTAAAACAGCACCAGGATGAATAGCAAAGACACCATTGTTAAGAGTGCTATGATTTGAAGAATTGATAGGAGTGCTTTGCGCATTAAGATCTGTGAATAAATTGATATAATTGACTGTGCTTTTATCCTCATTCGTGTTATTATTTTGTGACTTTAATTTTTCGAACTGATACAATTGACTGTGCTTTTGCCTTCAATCGTGATATTGTGTTTTAATTTTAATTGTTTTATTATGTATATTTTTATCTAAGTTAAGTTTGATTATGTTATTTATATTTATCCATGTGAACCAAATTCAATATTATATTAGCTATTATTTAAATTATGATATTTATTTATTTACGCTATGATATATGTACAATCGAAAAAGCGGGAACTTTGATGTAAAAATTTTCTATTGGACACTCGGAATAGTAGAATTAAATTGGCTGTGATATATATGTGATCGAAGAATGGAACAATTTTATCCGACACGCATAAGGAGCTGAGAACATATGCATATATCAGGAAATACGTACATTACACCATGAAGACAGTTTAGAAGCGATTAAGAACATCCTACTGGCACATTGTGATAGAGTTGGGTGACGCCACGAACCAATTGGAAAAACAGGCTGGAGTGTACAACCACCAATTCTGCGTCACAAGGGGAGAGCTCCCGATATGGATGCGGAGTATCCTATTCCTAACTCAACCTGCATATTGATGTATTTAACTTTACCGAGCTGTAACAGTGAAACCTTCCGGAAGACTAAATGCTAAATAGTAAAGGAAAGGGTTTATATTTTTCATGTATATCATAATTTCAATTCTGTTCAAATTTACCAATTTTTGTCGTTCTTGCAACAGTGGTCAATTTGGACGCCAAATTATATAAGCAACCATCAAATGCCAGATATTTTCAAACATGGAGAAACGAAATACATATGGCGGATACACGGGATTTTTATAACATGTACGGAGAAGATACGTACGTGTTTTTATTAAAAACCCGAAGCGGAAATCGAACAATTAATGTTGAAAATACCAGTAACGCCAACTACACGTGAAATAGCTCCAGGACGCTGTTGGTGTAGACCCGAACCGGAAGTCCGCTATTAACGCTGAAAATATCAGCAGCGCCACCTTTACGTAAAACAGCACCAAGATGAATAGCAAAGACACCATTGTTAAGAGTGCTATGATTTGAAGAATTGATAGGAGTGCTTTTGCGCATTAAGATCTGTGAATAAATTGATATAATTGACTGTGCTTTTATCCTCAATCGTGTTATTATTTTGTGACTTTAATTTTTAAAACTGATACAATTGACTGTGCTATTACCTTCAATCGTGATATTGTGTTTTAATTTTAATTGTTTTATTATGGATATATTTATCTAAGTTAAGTTTGATTATGTTATTTATATTTATCCATGTGAACCAAATTCAATATTATATTAGGTATTATTTAAATTATGATATTTATTTATTTATTTACGCTATGATATACATATGTACAATCGAAAAAGCGGGAACTTTGAAGTAAAAATTTTCTATTGGACACTCGGAATAATAGAATTAAATTGGCTGTGATATATATGTGATCGAATGGAACAATTTTATCCGACACGCATAAGGAGCTGAGAACATATGCATATATCAGGAAATACGTACCTTACACTATGAAGACAGTTTAGAAGCCATTAAGAACATCCTACTGGCACATTGTGATAGAGTTGGGTGACGCCACGAACCAATTGGAAAAACAGGTTGGAGTGTACAACCACCAATTCTGCGTGACAAGGGGAGAGCTCCTGATATGGATGCGGAGTATCCTATTCCTAACTCAACCTGCATATTGATGTATTTAACTTTACCGAGCTGTAACAGTGACACCTTCCAGAAGACTAAATGCTAAATAGTAAAGGAAAGGGTTTATATTTTTCATGTATCATAATTTCAATTCTGTTCAAATTTATCAATTTTTGTCGTTCTTGCAACAGTGGTCAATTTGGACGATAAATTATATAAGCAACCATCAGATGCGAGATATTTTCAAACATGGATAAACTAAATACATTTGGCGGATACACGGGATTTTTATAACATGTTAGGAGAAGATACGCACGTGCTTTTTGTAAACATCCGAAGCGGAAATCGAACAATTAATGTTGATAATACCAGTTACGCCAACTACACGTGAAATAGCTCCAAGACGCTGATAGTTAAGACCCGAACCGGAAGTCGGCTTAATGCTGAAAATACCAGTAGCGCCACCTTCACGTAAAACAGCACCAGGATGAATAGCAAAGACACCATTGTTAAGAGTGCTATGATTTGAAGAATTGATAGGAGTGCTTTGCGCATTAAGATCTGTGAATAAATTGATATAATTGACTGTGCTTTTATCCTCATTCGTGTTATTATTTTGTGACTTTAATTTTTCGAACTGATACAATTGACTGTGCTTTTGCCTTCAATCGTGATATTGTGTTTTAATTTTAATTGTTTTATTATGTATATTTTTATCTAAGTTAAGTTTGATTATGTTATTTATATTTATCCATGTGAACCAAATTCAATATTATATTAGCTATTATTTAAATTATGATATTTATTTATTTACGCTATGATATATGTACAATCGAAAAAGCGGGAACTTCGATGTAAAAATTTTCTATTGGACACTCGGAATAGTAGAATTAAATTGGCTGTGATATATATGTGATCGAAGAATGGAACAATTTTATCCGACACGCATAAAGAGCTGAGAACATATGCATATATCAGGAAATACGTACATTACACCATGAAGACAGTTTAGAAGCGATTAAGAACATCCTACTGGCACATTGTGATAGAGTTGGGTGACGCCACGAACCAATTGGAAAAACAGGCTGGAGTGTACAACCACCAATTCTGCGTCACAAGGGGAGAGCTCCCGATATGGATGCGGAGTATCCTATTCCTAACTCAACCTGCATATTGATGTATTTAACTTTACCGAGCTGTAACAGTGAAACCTTCCGGAAGACTAAATGCTAAATAGTAAAGGAAAGGGTTTATATTTTTCATGTATATCATAATTTCAATTCTGTTCAAATTTACCAATTTTTGTCGTTCTTGCAACAGTGGTCAATTTGGACGCCAAATTATATAAGCAACCATCAAATGCCAGATATTTTCAAACATGGAGAAACGAAATACATATGGCGGATACACGGGATTTTTATAACATGTAAGGAGAAGATACGTACGTGTTTTTATTAAAAACCCGAAGCGGAAATCGAACAATTAATGTTGAAAATACCAGTAACGCCAACTACACGTGAAATAGCTCCAGGACGCTGTTGGTGTAGACCCGAACCGGAAGTCCGTTATTAACGCTGAAAATATCAGCAGCGCCACCTTTACGTAAAACAGCACCAAGATGAATAGCAAAGACACCATTGTTAAGAGTGCTATGATTTGAAGAATTGATAGGAGTGCTTTTGCGCATTAAGATCTGTGAATAAATTGATATAATTGACTGTGCTTTTATCCTCAATCGTGTTATTATTTTGTGACTTTAATTTCTAAAACTGATACAATTGACTGTGCTATTACCTTCAATCGTGATATTGTGTTTTAATTTTAATTGTTTTATTATGGATATATTTATCTAAGTTAAGTTTGATTATGTTATTTATATTTATCCATGTGAACCAAATTCAATATTATATTAGGTATTATTTAAATTATGATATTTATTTATTTATTTACGCTATGATATACATATGTACAATCGAAAAAGCGGGAACTTTGAAGTAAAAATTTTCTATTGGACACTCGGAATAATAGAATTAAATTGGCTGTGATATATATGTGATCGAATGGAACAATTTTATCCGACACGCATAAGGAGCTGAGAACATATGCATATATCAGGAAATACGTACCTTACACTATGAAGACAGTTTAGAAGCGATTAAGAACATCCTACTGGCACATTGTGATAGAGTTGGGTGACGCCACGAACCAATTGGAAAAACAGGCTGGAGTGTACAACCACCAATTCTGCGTCACAAGGGGAGAGCTCCTGATATGGATGCGGAGTATCCTATTCCTAACTCAACCTGCATATTGATGTATTTAACTTTACCGAGCTGTAACAGTGACACCTTCCAGAAGACTAAATGCTAAATAGTAAAGGAAAGGGTTTATATTTTTCATGTATCATAATTTCAATTCTGTTCAAATTTATCAATTTTTGTTGTTCTTGCAACAGTGGTCAATTTGGACGCCAAATTATATAAGCAACCATCAGATGCGAGATATTTTCAAACATGGTGAAACGAAATACATATGGCGGATACACGGGATTTTATAACATGTAAGGAGAAGATACGTACGTGTTTTTAGTAAAAACCCCGAACAATTAATGTTGATAATACCAGTAACGCCAACTACACGTTAAATAGCTCCAGGACGCTGTTATTGAAGACCCGAACCGGAAGTGGCTATTAACGCTGAAAATCCAGTAGCGCCACCTTTACGTAAAACAGCACCAGGATGAATAGCAAAGACACCATTGTTAAGAGTGCTATGATTTGAAAAATTGATAGGAGTGCTTTTGCGCATTAAATTAAGATCTGTGAATAAATTGATATAATTGACTGTGCTTTTATCCTCAATCGTGTTATTATTTTGTGACTTTAATTTTTCGAACTGATACAATTGACTGTGCTTTTACCTTCAATCGTGATATTGTGTTTTAATTTTAATTGTTTTATTATGTATATTTTTATCTAAGTTAAGTTTGATTATGTTATTTATATTTATCCATGTGAACCAAATTCAATATTATATTAGGTATTATTAAAATTATGATATTTGTTTATTTACGCTATGATATATGTACAATCGAAAAAGCGGGAACTATGATGTAAAAATTTTCTATTGGACACTCGGAATAGTAGAATTAAATTGACTGTGATATATATGTGATCGAAGAATGGAACAATTTTATCCGACACGCATAAGGAGCTGAGAACATATGCATATATCAGGAAATACGTACATTACATTATGAAGACAGTTTAGAAGCGATTAAGAACATTCTACTGGCACATTGTGATAGAGTTGGGTGACGCCACGAACCAATTGGAAAAACAGGCTGGAGTGTACAACCACCAATTCTGCGTCACAAGGGGAGAGCTCCCGATATGGATGCGGAGTATCCTATTCCTAACTCAACCTGTATATTGATGTATTTAACTTTACCGAGCTGTAACAGTGACACCTTCCAGAAGACTAAATGCTAAATAGTAAAGGAAAGGGTTTATATTTTTCATGTATCATAATTTCAATTCTGTTCAAATTTATCAATTTTTGTTGTTCTTGCAACAGTGGTCAATTTGGACGCCAAATTATATAAGCAACCATCAGATGCGAGATATTTTCAAACATGGTGAAACGAAATACATTTGGCGGATACACGGGATTTTTATAACATGTAAGGAGAAGATACGTACGTGTTTTTAGTAAAAACCCCGAACAATTAATGTTGATAATACCAGTAACGCCAACTACACGTGAAATAACTCCAGGACGCTGTTAGTGAAGACCCGAACCGGAAGTGGCTATTAACGCTGAAAATCCAGTAGCGCCACCTTTACGTAAAACAGCACCAGGATTAATAGCAAAGACACCATTGTTAAGAGTGCTATGATTTGAAAAATTGATAGGAGTGCTTTTGCGCATTAAATTAAGATCTGTGAATAAATTGATATAATTGACTGTGCTTTTATCCTCAATCGTGTTATTATTTTGTGACTTTAATTTTTCGAACTGATACAATTGACTGTGCTTTTACCTTCAATCGTGATATTGTGTTTTAATTTTAATTGTTTTATTATGTATATTTTTATCTAAGTTAAGTTTGATTATGTTATTTATATTTATCCATGTGAACCAAATTCAATATTATATTAGGTATTATTTAAATTATGATATTTATTTATTTATTTACGCTATGATATACATATGTACAATCGAAAAAGCGGGAACTTTGAAGTAAAAATTTTCTATTGGACACTCGGAATAATAGAATTAGATTGGCTGTGATATATATGTGATCGAATGGAACAATTTTATCCGACACGCATAAGGAGCTGAGAACATATGCATATATCAGGAAATACGTACCTTACACCATGAAGACAGTTTAGAAGCGATTAAGAACATCCTACTGGCACATTGTGATAGAGTTGGGTGACGCCACGAACCAATTGGAAAAACAGGCTGGAGTGTACAACCACACATTCTGCGTCACAAGGGGAGAGCTCCCGATATGGATGCGGAGTATCCTATTCCTAACTCAACCTGCATATTGATGTATTTAACTTTACCGAGCTGTAACAGTGACACCTTCCAGAAGACTAAATGCTAAATAGTAAAGGAAAGGGTTTATATTTTTCATGTATCATAATTTCAATTCTGTTCAAATTTATCAATTTTTGTCGTTCTTGCAACAGTGGTCAATTTGGACGATAAATTATATAAGCAACCATCAGATGCGAGATATTTTCAAACATGGATAAACTAAATACATTTGGCGGATACACGGGACTTTTATAACATGTTAGGAGAAGATACGCACGTGCTTTTTGTAAACATCCGAAGCGGAAATCGAACAATTAATGTTGATAATACCAGTTACGCCAACTACACGTGAAATAGCTCCAAGACGCTGATAGTTAAGACCCGACCCGGAAGTGGCTTAATGCTGAAAATACCAGTAGCGCCACCTTCACGTAAAACAGCACCAGGATGAATAGCAAAGACACCATTGTTAAGAGTGCTATGATTTGAAGAATTGATAGGAGTGCTTTGCGCATTAAGATCTGTGAATAAATTGATATAATTGACTGTGCTTTTATCCTCATTCGTGTTATTATTTTGTGACTTTAATTTTTCGAACTGATACAATTGACTGTGCTTTTGCCTTCAATCGTGATATTGTGTTTTAATTTTAATTGTTTTATTATGTATATTTTTATCTAAGTTAAGTTTGATTATGTTATTTATATTTATCCATGTGAACCAAATTCAATATTATATTAGCTATTATTTAAATTATGATATTTATTTATTTACGCTATGATATATGTACAATCGAAAAAGCGGGAACTTTGATGTAAAAATTTTCTATTGGACACTCGGAATAGTAGAATTAAATTGGCTGTGATATATATGTGATCGAAGAATGGAACAATTTTATCCGACACGCATAAGGAGCTGAGAACATATGCATATATCAGGAAATACGTACATTACACCATGAAGACAGTTTAGAAGCGATTAAGAACATCCTACTGGCACATTGTGATAGAGTTGGGTGACGCCACGAACCAATTGGAAAAACAGGCTGGAGTGTACAACCACCAATTCTGCGTCACAAGGGGAGAGCTCCCGATATGGATGCGGAGTATCCTATTCCTAACTCAACCTGCATATTGATGTATTTAACTTTACCGAGCTGTAACAGTGAAACCTTCCGGAAGACTAAATGCTAAATAGTAAAGGAAAGGGTTTATATTTTTCATGTATATCATAATTTCAATTCTGTTCAAATTTACCAATTTTTGTCGTTCTTGCAACAGTGGTCAATTTGGACGCCAAATTATATAAGCAACCATCAAATGCCAGATATTTTCAAACATGGAGAAACGAAATACATATGGCGGATACACGGGATTTTTATAACATGTACGGAGAAGATACGTACGTGTTTTTATTAAAAACCCGAAGCGGAAATCGAACAATTAATGTTGAAAATACCAGTAACGCCAACTACACGTGAAATAGCTCCAGGACGCTGTTGGTGTAGACCCGAACCGGAAGTCCGCTATTAACGCTGAAAATATCAGCAGCGCCACCTTTACGTAAAACAGCACCAAGATGAATAGCAAAGACACCATTGTTAAGAGTGCTATGATTTGAAGAATTGATAGGAGTGCTTTTGCGCATTAAGATCTGTGAATAAATTGATATAATTGACTGTGCTTTTATCCTCAATCGTGTTATTATTTTGTGACTTTAATTTTTAAAACTGATACAATTGACTGTGCTATTACCTTCAATCGTGATATTGTGTTTTAATTTTAATTGTTTTATTATGGATATATTTATCTAAGTTAAGTTTGATTATGTTATTTATATTTATCCATGTGAACCAAATTCAATATTATATTAGGTATTATTTAAATTATGATATTTATTTATTTATTTACGCTATGATATACATATGTACAATCGAAAAAGCGGGAACTTTGAAGTAAAAATTTTCTATTGGACACTCGGAATAATAGAATTAAATTGGCTGTGATATATATGTGATCGAATGGAACAATTTTATCCGACACGCATAAGGAGCTGAGAACATATGCATATATCAGGAAATACGTACCTTACACTATGAAGACAGTTTAGAAGCCATTAAGAACATCCTACTGGCACATTGTGATAGAGTTGGGTGACGCCACGAACCAATTGGAAAAACAGGTTGGAGTGTACAACCACCAATTCTGCGTGACAAGGGGAGAGCTCCTGATATGGATGCGGAGTATCCTATTCCTAACTCAACCTGCATATTGATGTATTTAACTTTACCGAGCTGTAACAGTGACACCTTCCAGAAGACTAAATGCTAAATAGTAAAGGAAAGGGTTTATATTTTTCATGTATCATAATTTCAATTCTGTTCAAATTTATCAATTTTTGTCGTTCTTGCAACAGTGGTCAATTTGGACGATAAATTATATAAGCAACCATCAGATGCGAGATATTTTCAAACATGGATAAACTAAATACATTTGGCGGATACACGGGATTTTTATAACATGTTAGGAGAAGATACGCACGTGCTTTTTGTAAACATCCGAAGCGGAAATCGAACAATTAATGTTGATAATACCAGTTACGCCAACTACACGTGAAATAGCTCCAAGACGCTGATAGTTAAGACCCGAACCGGAAGTCGGCTTAATGCTGAAAATACCAGTAGCGCCACCTTCACGTAAAACAGCACCAGGATGAATAGCAAAGACACCATTGTTAAGAGTGCTATGATTTGAAGAATTGATAGGAGTGCTTTGCGCATTAAGATCTGTGAATAAATTGATATAATTGACTGTGCTTTTATCCTCATTCGTGTTATTATTTTGTGACTTTAATTTTTCGAACTGATACAATTGACTGTGCTTTTGCCTTCAATCGTGATATTGTGTTTTAATTTTAATTGTTTTATTATGTATATTTTTATCTAAGTTAAGTTTGATTATGTTATTTATATTTATCCATGTGAACCAAATTCAATATTATATTAGCTATTATTTAAATTATGATATTTATTTATTTACGCTATGATATATGTACAATCGAAAAAGCGGGAACTTTGATGTAAAAATTGTCTATTGGACACTCGGAATAGTAGAATTAAATTGGCTGTGATATATATGTGATCGAAGAATGGAACAATTTTATCCGACACGCATAAGGAGCTGAGAACATATACATATATCAGGAAATACGTACATTACACCATGAAGACAGTTTAGAAGCGATTAAGAACATCCTACTGGCACATTGTGATAGAGTTGGGTGACGCCACGAACCAATTGGAAAAACAGGCTGGAGTGTACAACCACCAATTCTGCGTCACAAGGGGAGAGCTCCCGATATGGATGCGGAGTATCCTATTCCTAACTCAACCTGCATATTGATGTATTTAACTTTACCGAGCTGTAACAGTGAAACCTTCCGGAAGACTAAATGCTAAATAGTAAAGGAAAGGGTTTATATTTTTCATGTATCATAATTTCAATTCTGTTCAAATTTACCAATTTTTGTCGTTCTTGCAACAGTGGTCAATTTGGACGCCAAATTATATAAGCAACCATCAAATGCCAGATATTTTCAAACATGGAGAAACGAAATACATATGGCGGATACACGGGATTTTTATAACATGTAAGGAGAAGATACGTTTTTTATTAAAAACCCGAAGCGGAAATCGAACAATTAATGTTGAAAATACCAGTAACGCCAACTACACGTGAAATAGCTCCAGGACGCTGTTGGTGTAGACCCGACCCGGAAGTCCGCTATTAACGCTGAAAATATCAGCAGCGCCACCTTTACGTAAAACAGCACCAGGATGAATAGCAAAGACACCATTGTTAAGAGTGCTATCATTTGAAGAATTGATAGGAGTGCTTTTGCGCATTAAGATCTGTGAATAAATTGATATAATTGACTGTGCTTTTATCCTCAATCGTGTTATTATTTTGTGACTTTAATTTTTAAAACTGATACAATTGACAGTGCTATTACCTTCAATCGTGATATTGTGTTTTAATTTTAATTGTTTTATTATGGATATATTTATCTAAGTTAAGTTTGATTATGTTATTTATATTTATCCATGTGAACCAAATTCAATATTATATTAGGTATTATTTAAATTATGATATTTATTTATTTACGCTATGATATATGTACAATCGAAAAAGCGGGAACTTCGATGTAAAAATTTTCTATTGGACACTCGGAATAGTAGAATTAAATTGGCTGTGATATATATGTGATCGAAGAATGGAACAATTTTATCCGACACGCATAAGGAGCTGAGAACATATGCATATATCAGGAAATACGTACATTACACCATGAAGACAGTTTAGAAGCGATTAAGAACATCCTACTGGCACATTGTGATAGAGTTGGGTGACGCCACGAACCAATTGGAAAAACAGGCTGGAGTGTACAACCACCAATTCTGCGTCACAAGGGGAGAGCTCCCGATATGGATGCGGAGTATCCTATTCCTAACTCAACCTGCATATTGATGTATTTAACTTTACCGAGCTGTAACAGTGAAACCTTCCGGAAGACTAAATGCTAAATAGTAAAGGAAAGGGTTTATATTTTTCATGTATATCATAATTTCAATTCTGTTCAAATTTACCAATTTTTGTCGTTCTTGCAACAGTGGTCAATTTGGACGCCAAATTATATAAGCAACCATCAAATGCCAGATATTTTCAAACATGGAGAAACGAAATACATATGGCGGATACACGGGATTTTTATAACATGTACGGAGAAGATACGTACGTGTTTTTATTAAAAACCCGAAGCGGAAATCGAACAATTAATGTTGAAAATACCAGTAACGCCAACTACACGTGAAATAGCTCCAGGACGCTGTTGGTGTAGACCCGAACCGGAAGTCCGCTATTAACGCTGAAAATATCAGCAGCGCCACCTTTACGTAAAACAGCACCAAGATGAATAGCAAAGACACCATTGTTAAGAGTGCTATGATTTGAAGAATTGATAGGAGTGCTTTTGCGCATTAAGATCTGTGAATAAATTGATATAATTGACTGTGCTTTTATCCTCAATCGTGTTATTATTTTGTGACTTTAATTTTTAAAACTGATACAATTGACTGTGCTATTACCTTCAATCGTGATATTGTGTTTTAATTTTAATTGTTTTATTATGGATATATTTATCTAAGTTAAGTTTGATTATGTTATTTATATTTATCCATGTGAACCAAATTCAATATTATATTAGGTATTATTTAAATTATGATATTTATTTATTTATTTACGCTATGATATACATATGTACAATCGAAAAAGCGGGAACTTTGAAGTAAAAATTTTCTATTGGACACTCGGAATAATAGAATTAAATTGGCTGTGATATATATGTGATCGAATGGAACAATTTTATCCGACACGCATAAGGAGCTGAGAACATATGCATATATCAGGAAATACGTACCTTACACTATGAAGACAGTTTAGAAGCCATTAAGAACATCCTACTGGCACATTGTGATAGAGTTGGGTGACGCCACGAACCAATTGGAAAAACAGGTTGGAGTGTACAACCACCAATTCTGCGTGACAAGGGGAGAGCTCCTGATATGGATGCGGAGTATCCTATTCCTAACTCAACCTGCATATTGATGTATTTAACTTTACCGAGCTGTAACAGTGACACCTTCCAGAAGACTAAATGCTAAATAGTAAAGGAAAGGGTTTATATTTTTCATGTATCATAATTTCAATTCTGTTCAAATTTATCAATTTTTGTCGTTCTTGCAACAGTGGTCAATTTGGACGATAAATTATATAAGCAACCATCAGATGCGAGATATTTTCAAACATGGATAAACTAAATACATTTGGCGGATACACGGGATTTTTATAACATGTTAGGAGAAGATACGCACGTGCTTTTTGTAAACATCCGAAGCGGAAATCGAACAATTAATGTTGATAATACCAGTTACGCCAACTACACGTGAAATAGCTCCAAGACGCTGATAGTTAAGACCCGAACCGGAAGTCGGCTTAATGCTGAAAATACCAGTAGCGCCACCTTCACGTAAAACAGCACCAGGATGAATAGCAAAGACACCATTGTTAAGAGTGCTATGATTTGAAGAATTGATAGGAGTGCTTTGCGCATTAAGATCTGTGAATAAATTGATATAATTGACTGTGCTTTTATCCTCATTCGTGTTATTATTTTGTGACTTTAATTTTTCGAACTGATACAATTGACTGTGCTTTTGCCTTCAATCGTGATATTGTGTTTTAATTTTAATTGTTTTATTATGTATATTTTTATCTAAGTTAAGTTTGATTATGTTATTTATATTTATCCATGTGAACCAAATTCAATATTATATTAGCTATTATTTAAATTATGATATTTATTTATTTACGCTATGATATATGTACAATCGAAAAAGCGGGAACTTTGATGTAAAAATTGTCTATTGGACACTCGGAATAGTAGAATTAAATTGGCTGTGATATATATGTGATCGAAGAATGGAACAATTTTATCCGACACGCATAAGGAGCTGAGAACATATGCATATATCAGGAAATACGTACATTACACCATGAAGACAGTTTAGAAGCGATTAAGAACATCCTACTGGCACATTGTGATAGAGTTGGGTGACGCCACGAACCAATTGGAAAAACAGGCTGGAGTGTACAACCACCAATTCTGCGTCACAAGGGGAGAGCTCCCGATATGGATGCGGAGTATCCTATTCCTAACTCAACCTGCATATTGATGTATTTAACTTTACCGAGCTGTAACAGTGAAACCTTCCGGAAGACTAAATGCTAAATAGTAAAGGAAAGGGTTTATATTTTTCATGTATCATAATTTCAATTCTGTTCAAATTTACCAATTTTTGTCGTTCTTGCAACAGTGGTCAATTTGGACGCCAAATTATATAAGCAACCATCAAATGCCAGATATTTTCAAACATGGAGAAACGAAATACATATGGCGGATACACGGGATTTTTATAACATGTAAGGAGAAGATACGTACGTGTTTTTATTAAAAACCCGAAGCGGAAATCGAACAATTAATGTTGAAAATACCAGTAACGCCAACTACACGTGAAATAGCTCCAGGACGCTGTTGGTGTAGACCCGACCCGGAAGTCCGCTATTAACGCTGAAAATATCAGCAGCGCCACCTTTACGTAAAACAGCACCAGGATGAATAGCAAAGACACCATTGTTAAGAGTGCTATCATTTGAAGAATTGATAGGAGTGCTTTTGCGCATTAAGATCTGTGAATAAATTGATATAATTGACTGTGCTTTTATCCTCAATCGTGTTATTATTTTGTGACTTTAATTTTTAAAACTGATACAATTGACTGTGCTATTACCTTCAATCGTGATATTGTGTTTTAATTTTAATTGTTTTATTATGGATATATTTATCTAAGTTAAGTTTGATTATGTTATTTATATTTATCCATGTGAACCAAATTCAATATTATATTAGGTATTATTTAAATTATGATATTTATTTATTTACGCTATGATATATGTACAATCGAAAAAGCGGGAACTTCGATGTAAAAATTTTCTATTGGACACTCGGAATAGTAGAATTAAATTGGCTGTGATATATATGTGATCGAAAAATTTAACAATTTTATCCGACACGCATAAGGAGCTGAGAACATATGCATATATCAGGAAATACGTACATTACACCATGAAGACAGTTTAGAAGCGATTAAGAACATCCTACTGGCACATTGTGATAGAGTTGGGTGACGCCACGAACCAATTGGAAAAACAGGCTGGAGTGTACAACCACCAATTCTGCGTCACAAGGGGAGAGCTCCCGATATGGATGCGGAGTATCCTATTCCTAACTCAACCTGCATATTGATGTATTTAACTTTACCGAGCTGTAACAGTGAAACCTTCCGGAAGACTAAATGCTAAATAGTAAAGGAAAGGGTTTATATTTTTCATGAATATCATAATTTCAATTCTGTTCAAATTTACCAATTTTTGTCGTTCTTGCAACAGTGGTCAATTTGGACGCCAAATTATATAAGCAACCATCAAATGCCAGATATTTTCAAACATGGAGAAACGAAATACATATGGCGGATACACGGGATTTTTATAACATGTACGGAGAAGATACGTACGTGTTTTTATTAAAAACCCGAAGCGGAAATCGAACAATTAATGTTGAAAATACCAGTAACGCCAACTACACGTGAAATAGCTCCAGGACGCTGTTGGTGTAGACCCGAACCGGAAGTCCGCTATTAACGCTGAAAATATCAGCAGCGCCACCTTTACGTAAAACAGCACCAAGATGAATAGCAAAGACACCATTGTTAAGAGTGCTATGATTTGAAGAATTGATAGGAGTGCTTTTGCGCATTAAGATCTGTGAATAAATTGATATAATTGACTGTGCTTTTATCCTCAATCGTGTTATTATTTTGTGACTTTAATTTTTAAAACTGATACAATTGACTGTGCTATTACCTTCAATCGTGATATTGTGTTTAAATTTTAATTGTTTTATTATGGATATATTTATCTAAGTTAAGTTTGATTATGTTATTTATATTTATCCATGTGAACCAAATTCAATATTATATTAGGTATTATTTAAATTATGATATTTTTTTATTTATTTACGCTATGATATACATATGTACAATCGAAAAAGCGGGAACTTTGAAGTAAAAATTTTCTATTGGACACTCGGAATAATAGAATTAAATTGGCTGTGATATATATGTGATCGAATGGAACAATTTTATCCGACACGCATAAGGAGCTGAGAACATATGCATATATCAGGAAATACGTACCTTACACCATGAAGACAGTTTAGAAGCCATTAAGAATATCCTACTGGCACATTGTGATAGAGTTGGGTGACGCCACGAACCAATTGGAAAAACAGGTTGGAGTGTACAACCACCAATTCTGCGTCACAAGGGGAGAGCTCCTGATATGGATGCGGAGTATCCTATTCCTAACTCAACCTGCATATTGATGTATTTAACTTTACCGAGCTGTAACAGTGACACCTTCCAGAAGACTAAATGCTAAATAGTAAAGGAAAGGGTTTATATTTTTCATGTATCATAATTTCAATTCTGTTAAAATTTATCAATTTTTGTCGTTCTTGCAACAGTGGTCAATTTGGACGCCAAATTATATAAGCAACTATCAGATGCGAGATATTTTCAAACATGGATAAACGAAATACATTTGGCGGATACACGTGTAGTAGTTTCGAAATTGTTTAAGAGTTCAGAAGTAAGGAATAGATGGCACTAGTAGCAAGTTGTGTCAATAAGAGTATTGTAAGGACGGGACGGAAGAAGAAGAAGAAGAAGAAGTAGAGTGTCCATGATAAAGTGATGTAAAGTGATGTTTAATAAAAAGTGCAGAGAGAAAGAAATTTGTTTAATTCCGGGCCATCCTACAAATTTCAGAAGTGGGATACTGTGAGGATATTAAGTAGTGTTGTTTTGTGCACGATTTGATAAAATTTATGAAACTTTATGCATATTGGGCGCACTAAACTCAATTATGGTGAGTAAGTTGATAACTAAAAAACAATTACAGTCGGAGTTGAAAAAACTTAATTTGTCAACAATGGGTAAAAAGGCGGATTTGTTGGAGCGATTGTCTTTAGCGAAAGATAATAACTCTGACAATGGTGAGGATGATGTTACATGTATTGCTTCATCCCCCAAGGGAAATGTATATACATCCACACCAAAAGGTGAATTTGAGGTTAAGGAGAAATACCTTTTACAAAAGGAGCTTGAGTTGGTTAAACGTGAAAACGAGTTCTTAAAAAATTTAAGTACTGCTGGAGAGGTACAAGTAGAGGAAAAAATCTTACATCCAGTAGAGGCGGATGAAATCATCCCTGTTTTTGATCCTGGTAAAGATCTATCTTTATACAAATGGTTGAGCCGACTTGAAGAAATTGGTCGTGTTTATAAGTGGAAGGAGAGCACCTTACTCCATTACGCGTGCTTACGTCTTCGAGGAAGTGCTAAAGTTTGGTACTTTGGTCAGGAAGGATTGAGTACATGGGAGTCATTTAAGTCAACAATTGTTAAAACATTCCCACCCTTCGGTGACGATTACGACATACATGCTGCTCTTATTAGTCGAAAAAAGAGATCAGACGAGTCTTATGAGGACTATGTTTTTGCCATGCAGAACATAGCTAGAGGAAATTTGTTAAATAACAAGTCACTCATCAAATACGTCATTAAAGGTATTCGTGATATATCTGTGCAACAAATTCTTTCTTTACAGAATCTGAACACCGTTGAGGAGATATTACCATTGCTTCAGCGTTATGACAAGCTAAAGCAAGTAAATGTGGTAACGGAGAGTAAACAGTCAGGCGCATCCTTGACACCTGATGTTCGACGTGCTGCTAAACATCCTGTTATTAGATGCTACAACTGTAATACAGTAGGGCATACTGTGGCTGCTTGTTCCAAGCCAAAAAGGAATAGAGGTTCCTGTTACAATTGTGGAAGTCTTAGTCACCTTATAAAAGACTGTCCAGGAAATTCATCAACAATTAGGAAGTATAACCAAGTAAGTTGTGTTACGTCATTTAGAGATAAGGAACAAGATTGTGAGTCGCAGAATAAAAATTTAATATTAGGTGATAAAGGCAAATACAACCATAATTTCTCTAATGGAAATTTAATAAAAGTTGTTTGTAAATTCAGAGACCAAACATTAGATGTTGATCTTAATTTCAATTTAAAGGGTATAATAGATACGGGAAGTCCAATCAGTATTATAAAAAAAGGTTTTGTACCGGATTTTGCTATTGCCGATTGCAATAATGATCAGAATTTCGTTGGAATTAATAATACAAAACTACAAATAATTGGTTTATGTACAGTAGAAATTGATATTTATGATCGGAACTATTTTGTTACACTTTATGTGGTACCTGACAGTACTATGGAATGTGCAGTAATTTTAGGACGTGACCTTTTAAAGTTATGTGGAGCAAAACTTTCGGTAGGAAATCGTACAGTTATTGATTACTTTGAATCAGAAAGTACTGAATTGTTAAATATTAGTGTTGGGAGCATATACTCCGAGGTACAACCAAAAATTAATTTGAATGAGAATTTACTTGAAGCTGATAAACAAAATTTTGTTGAAAATTTTATGAATAATTATTATGTGGCACCCAAGCCTAAGTTTCCTGAAATTATAACCAAAATGAATTTGCGTCTTACAAGTGATAAGCAAATTGTTTCTGTTCCGAGACGTCTGTCATTTTCTGACAAAGAGAAGGTTAGAGTAATTATTGATAATTTGTTGAAGGAAAATATTATCAGACTTAGTGAATCTCCTTATTCGTCCCCTATCGTGTTAGTTAGGAAAAAGACTGGTGACGTACGCATGTGCGTAGATTTTAGGTCATTGAATAAAATCACTGAACGTGATAATTACCCTTTACCACTGATAGAGGATTTAATTGATCAATTACGGGAGAAACATTTCTTTAGCAGTCTTGATTTAAAAAATGGTTTCCACCATGTTTTCATGGAGGAAGAATCTATTAAATATACTGGGTTTGTCACACCAATGGGACAATTTGAGTACGTGAAGATGCCTTTCGGACTTAGAAATGCACCTTCTGTGTTTCAACGTTTCATTCACAAAATTTTTAGGAATTTGATAGTTAAGAACAAAGTTCAGATTTATTTAGATGATATTTTGATTGCCACGGAGAGCGTTGCAGAACATTTACAGATACTATTAGAAGTGTTTACATTGTTAGTAAAAAACAAATTAGAATTAAGATTAGATAAGTGTAAATTTTTGTATAACGAAATAGACTACTTAGGTTATACAATCTCTAAAACTGGTATTAAGCCAAATCCAGAAAAATTAAACGCGGTTAAGAATTTTAGTGAGCCTAAAAATTTAAGAGAACTTCGTAGTTTTTTAGGTCTGTGTGCTTACTTTCGTAAGTTCATTAGGGACTTTTCATTGTTAAGTAAACCGCTTTATGATCTTGTTAAGAAAGATTCCGAATTTACGTTTGATAAAAAACAACAGGATTGTTTTGCTTTGCTTAAGGATAAACTTACACAAGCACCAGTGCTATGTATTTATTCCCCTGCAAGTTACACAGAGCTTCATTGTGATGCGAGTTCACAAGGGTTCGGTTCCATCCTGCTTCAAAGGAAGGAGGACGGCCTTATGCATCCGGTCTTATATTTTTCAAAAAGAACCACAGACTGTGAATCTCGGTATCACAGTTATGAATTAGAAACACTCGCGATTATTTACGCGCTTCGAAGATTTCGAATATATTTGCAAGGTGACTTAGTTTTTGTAACTAATGTAGATAGTACTCCAGGAGTATGTAAAAAATTGATACCAAAGTATAAAGGACCATACGTAATAAAAAAGTCTTTAGGTAATGATCGTTATGTCATAGCCGATGTGGATGATAACCGCATCACACAGAAACCATTTGAGGGTATTTATGACGTGTCCAGAATTAAGCCATATTTGAGGATGAATTAGTATATACCTATACGTTATTTTATGTTAATATTATTTCATGAAGGTAAGACGAGAATTATTTACGAAATTATTGCGTGTTGAATTTTGTTTTTTTTTATGTGTATCAAAATGCTTAGTCTCTGAAGTAAGTAGACCGTACCACCAGTTAAAATTAAAATTTAAAATAAATAAATATATAGTACACGTTTGAATTAACAAAATGCTAAATTCAAAATTTCATTTGTTATGTCTTTAATTATGTGAGACCTATGTGAGCAACAGCTAAATCTTAGTACTTATTTGATTATGTTAAAGTAAAACGTAAACTTATGAGAGAAATATGTCCATTTATGCTTTTAAGTAATGTATGTGTTTACATTTATGTCATTTACGATTGCAATGACTTATGTGCAATTTATGTATTTATGTTTATGTTATTATGTAAAACTGCTTATGTATTCATATATGTGTATAAATTATGTTTACCAATATGGATGACATCTCTCATGGATTGTCAAAGTTATGTTATTTACTATTATGCGATTTGAGCTGTTATGTGAACATATGCGTTAGCAACAATAAGGCTCTAGTTTATGTCAGAGAGAGCTATGAAGTCGATGATTAAGATTTTGTCCAATTAGTTATGTTATGAAAAGTCAAGTCAAGAACTTTCTTTGTTTAAGTTAAATGTAAAACAGCTGCACCGTTTTGAAGCCAATCGAGTCGATTAGTTGTCAGAATGGCCGAGTTGTAGTAGTTTCGAAATTGTTTAAGAGTTCAGAAGTAAGGAATAGATGGCACTAGTAGCAAGTTGTGTCAATAAGAGTATTGTAAGGACGGGACGGAAGAAGAAGAAGAAGAAGAAGTAGAGTGTCCATGATAAAGTGATGTAAAGTGATGTTTAATAAAAAGTGCAGAGAGAAAGAAATTTGTTTAATTCCGGGCCATCCTACACACGGGATTTTTATAACATGTAAGGAGAAGATACGTACGTGTTTTTGTTAAAAACCCGAAGCGGAAATCGAACAATTAATGTTGATATTACCAGTAACGCCAGCTACACGTGAAATAGCTCCAGGACGCTGTTAGAGAAGACCCGAACCGGACGTGGCTATTAACGCTGAAAATACCAGTAGCGCCACCTTTACGTAAAACAGCACCAGGATGAATAGCAAAGACACCATTGTTAAGAGTGCTATGATTTGAAGAATTGGTAGGAGTGATTTTGCGCATTAAGATCTGTGAATAAATTGATATAATTGACTGTGCTTTTATCCTCAATCGTGTTATTATTTTGTGACTTTAATTTTTAAAACTGATACAATTGACTGTGCTATTACCTTCAATCGTGATATTGTGTTTTAATTTTAATTGTTTTATTATGGATATATTTATCTAAGTTAAGTTTGATTATGTTATTTATATTTATCCATGTGAACCAAATTCAATATTATATTAGGTATTATTTAAATTATGATATTTATTTATTTATTTACGCTATGATATACATATGTACAATCGAAAAAGCGGGAACTTTGAAGTAAAAATTTTCTATTGGACACTCGGAATAATAGAATTAAATTGGCTGTGATATATATGTGATCGAAGAATGGAACAATTTTACCCGACACGCATAAGGAGCTGAGAACATATGCATATATCAGGAAATACGTACATTACACCATGAAGACAGTTTAGAAGCCATTAAGAACATCCTACTGGCACATTGTGATAGAGTTGGGTGACGCCACGAACCAATTGGAAAAACAGGCTGGAGTGTACAACCACACATTCTGCGTCACAAGGGGGAGCTCCCGATATGGATGCGGAGTATCCTATTCCTAACTCAACCTGCATATTGATGTATTTAACTTTACCGAGCTGTAACAGTGACACCTTCCAGAAGACTAAATGCTAAATAGTAAAGGAAAGGGTTTATATTTTTCATGTATCATAATTTCAATTCTGTTCAAATTTATCAATTTTTGTCGTTCTTGCAACAGTGGTCAATTTGGACGATAAATTATATAAGCAACCATCAGATGCGAGATATTTTCAAACATGGATAAACTAAATACATTTGGCGGATACACGGGATTTTTATAACATGTTAGGAGAAGATACGCACGTGCTTTTTGTAAACATCCGAAGCGGAAATCGAACAATTAATGTTGATAATACCAGTTACGCCAACTACACGTGAAATAGCTCCAAGACGCTGATAGTTAAGACCCGAACCGGAAGTCGGCTTAATGCTGAAAATACCAGTAGCGCCACCTTCACGTAAAACAGCACCAGGATGAATAGCAAAGACACCATTGTTAAGAGTGCTATGATTTGAAGAATTGATAGGAGTGCTTTGCGCATTAAGATCTGTGAAT